>LAPY01000523.1:163714-175493 GCA_000970635.1 Eragrostis tef | reverse complement strand
TGGGGCGAATAGGCGGCTCGTCCCGAGCAGAAGATCGGCGGCGCGTCCCGAACAGGACACGGTTCGGCGGCGCGTCCCAACGAAGATGACGACGGCGACGGCGACGCAGCTTCGAGAGGAGAGGACGGCGACGCGTTCCGACGACCAGATCAATGAAGAGCTTCAAAACGAAGAAGCAAACGGACGAACAGCTTCAAGATGAAGAAGCAGAACCGCCGGACTTAAAGAAAGAAGTACGGCAAAAGAAAATTGGTGGGTGGCAGGCGCAAGTGCAACGCCCAAAATCTCTAGGGAGGAGAGAAAAACCTAACCCTAGATTGGCTCTGTTACCATGTTATGAATAGCACTTGTATTCATCATGGGGGCAATAGGCCCAAATATATACATGTACAGGTGTAGGCAAATATGCACAAAACCCCTTATACAATGGGGAAACTACAAGAATACATATACATCTAACAATCATGTCTTTTCTTTTTTCATTTAAAGCTCTAACCAAGTTTGCTGAAGTCAGAAACCTTGTAACATTCTTCATAGATAGTACAGCTATGCCCGAACATGCAAATAACACTTTTATCCCTGAACAAAATCATAATATAAATCAATTCTAATTAGCAAATTTAAGCATTTTTTTTTCTGGAAAAGGAACAAGACTATAACAGCATATGTAATCACCATCGACCAGAGCAAGTGAGACAACACTTTTAGACAATTTTTGTGCAACGTCTTCACTGAGCTCACTCCAGACACCTTGTTTTGTGTCCGCATACAGGCCATCTATTTACAAAAAAATATACGAAACTGTGAGTACACTAGATCTGTCAGGGCATAGAAAAAGAAATAGGACCAGCAGACCTGAAATCAATAATCCGGTTGTCTCTTCTCCACCAAAAAATATTTCATTCTTTGTCAAGCTTCTTGTAGGATTTATTCTTTTATTCTTCTTCGGGTTTCTTGTGAGATCATCACTTCTTTCATTCCTCTTCGAGCTTCTTGTGGGATGAACACCGCTCCTATCACTTTCCAGCATCTCCACAACACTGAACCAAAATCTTTAAAAAAGGAAATTGTGGCTCAAAAACAGTAAAACAATGCTGGAACACTAGCACAACCAACAAAAAAAAGGCTGATTGCTCATGACCAAATATAAGGTCTCTTGTGCGCCACTAAATCAAATTTGGATAAAGGTAAGCATATTCTTCGTTCATAAGTTGCCATGATACAACTTAAACAGTAACCAATAAATATATTTTCACATCTTAAATTTACAAAGGTACATGTATCAGGTATTACCGGAACACATAATTCCTGAACTTTGATAGCATTGGTAAGTAGGTCACTACATAAGCAATCAATTTTAATCTCAGCTATGGCTTAGAGGAACCGTCTGAAATAACAGCTAATTGTTTCACCTGATCTACCGACATTTCTACCACTATCATATTCCTTTAGGTTGCGTCTAACTGTATCCTACAAATACTCATGGTATGTGTCTTTTCTGCAGCAGAGAAAGGAATGTTCCCTCCAAACTTGACACAACTGAAGGCATGATCTGAAGTAAGCCTACTTATAAATTTTACAGCCTACACAGTAGGTTGTAGACTTATTTGTTCACTCCATCGGAACATATTTAACGTGTACTTTCCTATTAGTCCAGACATACAAAACTATCATAGAAGAATTCACATATGCATAAGCATCTAGTACCAATGAGTATGCTCAATGGCAAGGCAATGCAATCATGTATGAAAATATTATTAGAAAAAACAGTGGACATCATGCAAGCATGAGAAGCTTCAGAACTTGATCCCAGACAAGGTGAGTGCATACTGAGCACATGAAAACAAGTTCTCCTGCTGGATCTACCAACAATAAACGCCACTCAAACTTCATTAATACCACAAAAGTTTGAGATACAAAGTGGGGATTGTGTTCTCCTCAGCCGCACAAAACATTAGTCAGATCTAGGGCTTGAGGTTCTCCCGGTCGCACAAAAGGGACGGCGAGGGAGGAGGAAGTCGGTGACCTGCCTGTTCTGGCGAGGGATGTGCGCCTGACGGTGGCGCGGCGACTGCGGTGAATGGCCGGCCGGCCGTCGCTTCAAGGAGAAGGGCGCGAGAAAGGATGTCAGACAGGCCGTCTGCGCCGCGGCCGTTGCTCGACTTATTCGAGGCAGTAGATGGCATCTAGGCCATTCATATCCGGGTCAATGGCTGCGATAGCTCGACTCGAACTTCAAGTGAAACAAACTCAAAAAAAAGGTCCTCCCCGGACGAATGCTCCTGACTCTCGTCTCGCTCCTCTTTCCTCGTCACATCCGTGCCCAAGCCAAGCTTCAACATTGTCCGCGCAACGGTGGTCACAATAACTCTGTGCCCCCCGGTGAGACGCAGCGACGAGAGATGGACAAGGCAGTGGATGGAGTACGAGAGATGGACAAGGCAGTGGATGGAGTTGGAAATGACTACATGTCAGAGACATCAAAGGCATATCCGAATTTAGGGGTTTAGCAAGCGACATACAGAAAACATTCCCCTATTTCTTACCAGAAGCTGGTAATTTCACCGAGAACACTCCATCCAACTACACGGCGTACAACGTTGTTTTGGTCCAGGCGTACCTCGATTACAGAAGTCAAATTTATCTAAGCCTACTAACATCTACAACAGTGTTACAAGTACAAAATATATGGAGCTCAAAATGTTTCATCGGGGTCTTGCCTTCCTTCTGAAATGTCATCAGTGTGCTAACATCTTTCAAAAATCTTGTAAAGTTGCTCCAGAGAAGCGACCTGCATATCAAGTTGAAAAATAGACAGCAAAATGTTAGCAACAATTGTCATTAGGGTCGACAAAAGTGAATGAGACAACTTTGGGTGGTAACAGATTCATCTCAAAACTTCTTGCTAGCTGCTAACAGAGAATAAACAATCAGACAACGTCACTCGTAGGTGCCCTGGTCGTTCAGAGTTTAAGACTTTCAAAAGAACGAATTTAAGACTTTGATTTGGACAAAATCATTTACAGCGTTATCATTGGAATTTTAGGTGACCCAAAAGAAAACGGAACATGTAGTTCTCAAATATACAGAATGCCTTAAGATTTGTGCC
Organism: Eragrostis tef; assembly: GCA_000970635.1. NCBI lineage: Eukaryota > Viridiplantae > Streptophyta > Magnoliopsida > Poales > Poaceae > Eragrostis > Eragrostis tef. The sequence goes on along the minus strand of LAPY01000523.1, from coordinate 172,384 downwards.
AGGAACATTGCCGTGATAAGAAGATAGGATGGTCGTTTCACTTTTGTACGTATGCATCAATATGAACACATTTTATGGTGGCAGCGCGATATGTACGTGTAGTTATAGCGGAAAGATATACTGGCTGTTTATCAAACAATCTCAATGCTAAGCTGGTGAATTCTCAAAAAAAAAAAATGCTAAGCTGGTGAGGAATATTAAGAGAATTTGTACACCAAGCAAGCTAAGGAGTATGTGCAGCAACTACACTTTCCATAGACAAATGTAGGCCATAACGAATGGTCTTTGAAGACTCTCAAAGGTGCAGAACGAGTAAAAAGCTTTTTGAAATACTTAATGACTAAAGGAAGCGGAACAACCTGAACAAATGTTCCATCCGTGGCCATTGACTTTGGGGGCTTGAGGAAAAGTCGGATGGATGGAAACAAGACATGCTGAATAGTCCACTCGCGTTGGGACCATGCTGTTTCAGCTTCCGCAAGTAGTTCCTGATCAATGTCATCTTCTGCAGTGCAATTTATTTTCACAAACAAAAGAAATCAACAGCAGTTAGAAGATACTCTATGCATTTAGTTCAGCAATTGAGCCTACAAGAGATCTAGATCTGGCATCACATATCATAGAAATTTTTGTCTGTGTCATTAAATTTTCATCTCATGTTATCAGCTCTTGAAGTCTTCATAATGTCAGGGCACCAATACCACTAAAATGATTAATAGTTGTAGAATAGAGATATCCAATAAGTTCACCTGTATTAGCAACATGATCGCCACTCGCCATGCTGTTTGTATTTTTCTTGTATAACTGAATGCCACTCCCAGATGGATTTGGAAGGATGGGAGGATGGAGGGCGTAGAAGTTCCCAATAGCAGCTGCTGCTGTTCTGAAGCACTCTTTCTCATCATCCCAGGTAACCTATTGTAAGATGTCTTTAAAATCAAGATAGCCAGAACAAGGAGAATGGCAAATTTTCAAACAAAATAAACCATGAATACACACCTATAGGCTGGTTGAAATTAAGAAATAAGTTGAATAACAATTTATTAAGAAATATGCCACAAATAACACCTACATGGAAAGCCAAAATAAAATTTAAAACATTGATAAAGCTTGAAAATTTATTACTTGACGTCTTCTCAACAAGGAGTGGGTGAGTAGTCTAAGGCCAGGACTGACTTCAAATTAGATTATGCAGTGAACTTAACAACTTAATAAGAGAAAACGTACATCATTCCCCATACTCAACACAAATTCTGGGAGACGGTCCAAATCAGGGGTGTACTGATCAAGTACAACAGGAAGTCTGGTCAGGTTCCCATCTTTATCAACGTGAATGGAGAAGTACTCATTTATCATTTCAGCGTTTTCTTTGAGTATCTCAGAGTTTACCTGCAAAGACATAGATTATGTTCTTCCACGGAGCGATGCTACAGGAGCCAGGGGGCTCAACTGTAATAAAAGAATGATGACACGACAAGGCATTGCCTGCCACATCAACAAGGACTTTGGTAATTCAGAAACCAACTTACTTCAGCAATCTCATGTTTCTCCGCATCATTTTCATCAACCATTTCATCATCTTTCAGTGCCATCATCAGCAACTCTCGAAGAAGAGCTGGTTCACTAAGTTGTATAGCATTGAAGTTTCCAAAACGGCACAGAGCTTGCTGGTACATAAGTTCTTTACTGCACCAAAAATTTAAGTATTAACATAGAAAATACAGCTAAATGACCCCAGAAATAAATAATATCAACGCAATATTTTGAACAGGTGGAACTAGTTGCAAGCATGTGGATGGGAACTATATGCAGGGAATAGCACTTAAATCATTGGGTAGCACAACAGCCTAAAGCCCCAAACAACTTTACATAGGAATGCATGCATTTTCATGTTATCTGTTTATGGGTTTAGTGGAAATCTTTTGTCTGGGACCATCCGTGAATTAAGTCACAAAGTTGAGTTATTTAGCTCAGACAAGACACTAGTCATACGTGGAAAGGATGAGAGATAGTTTACTAGAGTTTACCTAACATTCACAACATTGACAAGGTATAAGCGGGTATTGTGCTGTATCAATGCAAAAACTTCATCAGCCAGTCCAACATATGTGCAATTCTTAACAACATTTAACAGACCTACAAAAATAGATAAAACATTATTCTGAAAGAATAGAGGCACTCCTTTCAGGAATAAAAGGCTAAGATGAGCTCACCAGGATGGCAGTGAGCTTCAATTTCCATAAGAAGCTCATGACGACTGGATAAATCACTAGCATCTTTTGGATTTCTCCTCGATCTTACAACATTTCTTGTAGAACCATGCATAAACATTGAAGATGAAATGAGTCGCAGAAAACATTGATGACTTAAGATTCACCCTTTATAGGTTTATGGGTGCATGTGAGGGGGGAGAGGATCAACAAACACAAATACAAGATCAATTCAAGTAAGTAACAAATAAATGCGCTGAATGGTTGTAAACTAGCTAATTAAGACCATACCTTACAGAAACAAGATCAGATTTATTTTCAAGATTTGAAGATTGCCCGTGCCAGTAAGTGTGCAACCTCCCAGATGGATTGCGTGGATCAGTTCTAACCATTTGGCTAGGAGGTTTTTGAGATTTCGTTCCTACAGTACAAGATGGTTACAGTGAGATGATTCACTGGGTCAGACGGAGGACGTTTCAGGCACTACTAACTAGGTAGCATAAGTTACGATCGAAATATCCAAATGTTAAATGGCATTCTGCATACCAGACGTCATTTTGACCTCAGTAGCCTTTTCCTTCTGTGTGATAGCTGGATTGAGTGCCAAGGAGTTTACTGCCTGCAACATATGTGGAACAGCATCATTATTTGGCATAAAAGTTCACATCAAAATTCAAAGTCGTATACACATACGACCAAAAAAAAAAGACACCGCTTATGAGCACCATCGACCACATACGAAATATAGATGGGAAACTTCTAAAGCTCTATAGAAATGAGCCACAGGTGACAAATACTGTGCCTAAGAAAGTAAGTTTCCAAATAAAACCAAGCGGTATTTGCATATATCCGCGAATACATGCACAACCTCGTTGTATATGTGGTTGCTTTACAGACAGAACATTGTCACGAAAGACGATGAACAAGTATGCAATCAAGACTCATCAACTATTACATGATAACTTGGTAAGTAACCATACAGCACCCGAGAATGTTAACAACACAATGGTAAGTATCTGGGAATTTACTTGCACATAACTAACAGAAGTAGATGATTATTCATAGCAGATAGAGAAAATAATCAGGTAAACACCTGGGTTTGGAATATCCTTGTAGTATTAGAATTCCTCAGCTTTTCCTCAATAGAATTTTTAATAACTTCTATAATACGCTCTTGGTTCAAGAGGCTAACCTGCAAGCCAAAGTATTCGCAAAAACAATCAATAACTTGTTCTCTCACTTGTGTGGACTAGAACGTCAGAAAACAAGTCTTACAAGGATGTTCCACAATATACCTCCTTTTTAGTTGGATGTATGTTGACATCAACATGCTCTGAAGGAAGATTGATTCAGATGAACACAAAGCGCAAAGCGCTCACATCTCTGTATGGTGTTAATTAAGAAAAGCAACAGAACTTGGAAAAGGACCATGACATGGGAAAAAAATCCAATTTCTCCTGTTTCATCACTTTGACTCATGGGAAGCTAAAGGACAGATGGTTTGTTGCTACAAAATTTCGGCGGGATTGGGCATGCCTACCAATCGCTGTAGAGGAAAGGTCTTATTACAACCTTGCCAAATCATTACAGTTACAAAACTCACAAGAACAAGCTTATATATGTTGTTTCTACAGATGTGCAACTAACAAACTGGTAACAGGAATCTCACCTCCTCAACCTTTCTTAAAAAGACCTTGAACTTTTCAGGTGTATTTAAGTTGACTGCATCAAAACCACATTTCCTAATCAATATTTCCACTATTAATGCAACCTGCAAATATAACACAACAGCATGCCACATTAGGTACCACCTGTACAGAACACAATAAGAGAATAGAAATTAAAATTAGAAACCTGGAACGATTATGCTAACCTTCCCTTTGAAATGATGTTTTGTAACTGATGACCATGGTAATATCCCACTCAGGATATCTGCTAGCAAATTCACTAGGTTCTCTGATTGTAAAGAAGTTACCAATACCTTAACAAAGCCCAAAGATGCCTAAAAAACCACAAATCAGATGTAACAGAACGTATCAGATTGAGCATAGAAACACTTTAAAGACAGGAACACCGTCATAGAACTCACCTTAGTTACTTCAATAGCTTTATGTTGCAGCAAAACTAAAACTGACGGTATCAGATTTGGAACTTCGAGGCAAAAATCCGCGTCATTATATATAAGCAATGATAGTGCAGCTATTGCTCCGCTCACTATGTGAGGAGATGGACTAGAAAGATATCCCATTACCTGAAAAGAAAGACGATAGTGAACAAACTTCGACAATGAAACTTCTATGTACTAAACTGTCATCTTAGGTGCATGCCATATGAAACTACTTTGCTTATTCACACCATACTTATGCAACATAAATCACAACCGTGCTGTGCCTTATAGATATCATGAGTGCACAAACATTTCTAAACCCAAAACAAGAAAATACACAATTGATTGGCTTCTGTTGCCCCTTCATATTTTTATGCTCAAAGGGCTTAAATTGTTTATTCTAATACTCCCTCCGTTTTTAAATTGTTGTCGCCATTGACTTTTTTTGCTACGTTTGACCATTCGTCTTATTCAAAAAAGTTTGAAAAACATCATATATTTTGATATGATTTGTTTCATCTCCATAGTAAGTTTGAACATAACATATAATTTTGCATATTCGAACAAATATTTTGAATAAGACGAATGGTCAAACATAAATAAAAAAGTCAACGGCGACAACAATTTAAAAACGGAGGGAGTATAGAAACAAAAAAGGAGGCGTAACTTATTAGTTCACCATGTGTCAGCGTTAAAATATGACAGACTAACAGTTGAATATCATATAAATGAGTGCATAATTTGGCAATTTATTCGCCGTCAAAGGGAATAAAAATCTGTCTTTCTGTTGGTAAATCCACAAACGATATAAAATATTTCAATTACATTTCAGAGACTACTTGTCCAAACGTGCAATGCAATATTTGGCATTCAAGACCCTATTTCAAACAGGCACATATAACACATTATTTTTCAAGACATGGGCTGTTTGGCAAAATATGTTGCCTGCAAAACTGAATCTTCATCTCATAATGAGCATCTTTAAGGAACAAAGAGCACATAAGTCAAATGAACATAATGCAGAAAAACTGAGAACTTCGTTCATAACTGTATCATATGAATTTTGTAATTCCAAATAAACTTCATTGGATTTATTATGAAGGAATATTGACCCAACAATGATATTATTAGAGGGCTTCAATATTCCAGTGAAACAAAGTACCATTTATGAAAAGGATCATAGTAATCTTCTTTGCCACATAATTTGCATTCGAGATGTAACCATTCATCTTGAATACTGTTTCTGCATTATTCCCATCTGAAACCTCTATTTCCATAAGATCACGGACAATAGAAGGCCCATAGACATTCCTTATAGCATCCAGCCGAGAAGATGTACTCGCACTATGAACATCTGCTCTATTGGCTCCATGCTGTGACATAAGAACCAAATGAAACCTATTCAATCATATGACATATGACACAAAAAAAAAGGGCAGCGATACTACCTTTCTGCAAGAGAAGGTCACGTTGATATGATGGATTGCAAACCGGCTAATGAAATCTACAATCTTGGGGTAGTCATCATTGGAGATCTGCAATGTTTTCCTACGAGCTACCATATTGTAAAATAAATTCTCAACCTGCAGCGAATATGTTTTTAATCAAAACTAGAAAGCACATACGAAAAATTAAAGCAGTAGTGCATTATGCAAACTCACCATGACTTGAGTTCCTTTAACCGCCGCACAAGGTTTTGGCTCATTCTCCATTACTCCATCCTTATAAGAAACACTTAATTGTGGGAGCAAATAGGATAAAACTTGTCAACAACAGTTTCAGATTGCAGTGGAACCATCAATTTTGAAATTGTTAACAAACTAACCGGTAGCCGTGAAGTTGGCCCTCTGTTATTGTTGTCACAGTAACATGGCCGACATAGGTCATACTGGCCAAAGCCTCCCCTCTGAACCCCATAGATTTTATGGTTTGTAAATCCTCATATTCGGATAACTTTGATGTAGTATGCCTTTCACACAATATTGGCAGATCCTCAAACTGTGAAAGGAAAGTAAATTAGCCAGCTAAGGGTGACGAGCAGCAATACTTAAGTTAATACTTCTTCAGTGGGATGCAACATTTTGAACAGGCATGTAGTGACAAGCCTTTGCATACAGTGCATCACAGCATCGCAAACAACTAGTACTGAATTAAAATCATGTCATAATTTATTAGCATTTCAGTTCTGGATGCCTAGTGGGGCCAATTATGCCCCCACATTTGATACCCACAACATCATTGATTTCCCTTTAGGCCAGTTTAACAAAGCATATAACCTATCGGGGGACAAAATTATGACAAAAAATTTCCTAATCCGTTCTGGTTCACATGCTTGGCAATTCGTCCATTCCACCAAATGGTCCTACATAGGTTCACACGGACACGATTATGCAACAACTGTAATTAAGAATGTCAAATATCTGGACCTCCAACTATAGTAGCACAGCAGCGAGGGTTCAGGGGACAAGGGGCTCGGCCTGCGGGTTTAGCCGTTTAGGGTTTAGCGACCGTACCCGGATGCCGTGGCCGTCGTCGGAGACCTGTATGAGCTTGAGCCCGCCGTCCTTGACGGTGATAGAGACGGTGGAGGCCCCCGCGTCGAGGCTGTTCTCCATGAGCTCCTTCACCGCCGCCGACGGCCGCTGGATTACTTCGCCCGCCGCGATGCGGTTCACCACCGACTCCTCCAGCCGCCGGATGCGGGGCGGCTCCGCTCCGCCTCCGATGAGGCGCGGCTCCGGCGATGGGTCGTCGATGTCCATGGCCGCGTGTGGAGGCTGAGAAAGCGGGGAACTGCCGAGAAGTGGACGCGGCCTTTTGGGCTCTCGCAGTTCGCGCGCGCTGTACTCGTTAGGTTTGCAAAATCGTTGAAAATCGACCGATAATCACGATTATCGGACTTATCGGTCCGGCCCGATAAGTTCGGTAGGCCAATTTTCGAATTTAAAATTTGATTTTTTTGAAAATTTGAAACATTTTAAAACAAGAAATACGTAAATAAACTAGACGTTATTTGCAGAATATTGGTTAAAACCATACACGAAAACGACTTGGTTTGATGGGTGAAATAATTCTAGAAAGATTTCTGAGAAAAAAGAAATGAAAAGAAAGGATTTCGTGAACAGTAAAGCAGGAGAACCAAACCTGGCGGCCAGAAATCCTTGAAATCCGTCGAGTTGAGTGATGGAATTGCACGAAGTATGAATCAAATGGATTCTTATGGATGTGAGGTGGCTTCAGTTGTGAGAAATCGAACAGAAACTCACCGTAGAGGGAGGAATCGACGATGGCGTCCGAGGTGCTCATCTGTCCCCCACGCAGGCACTCGCCCAAATCGCCGCTCTCTGTCAAAATCCTCATGCCGGAGCCGCCGTCCGCTGCAAAATCCACCAAATCGAGGACCCTACCGAGGCACCTCAGCCCATAATCGAGCTATACAGGCCGGTTATCGATAGATAAGTCAGATTTGTTGGCGTCGCGGCTCGATTCGACCGGGGGAGGCTTGGCTGCTGCGAGGGTAATCCACTGTCAATAACCGATGAAACCGACCGGTTACCGACCAAAATCGGTTGATAACCGGTCCAAATCGGTCGGTTCGATGGTTTTCAAATTCAAATTTTGGTTTTTGAATTTTTAATCGAAAATCGTTTGGTTATCGCGATAAACGGTAAAATCGGCCGTCTCGGTGGGCGTCGGTTGGAGCGATATGAACGAAATTGTAAACCCGGCTCGTTAGCATATCCTAGCTGCGATAATACAATTCTTTTCGGCTCACTAACGGCAAAAATTTTGAATGAAACTATGTGTTATACTTTTAACATTGGAATATTGTATATTGGCACGTTGGAGACTCTCTTAATGTCTAGTTTTGTCATTATAACTTTTGAAGGTCGTAGTGTTTTCCTCGCAAAAAAAGAAAGATCGTAATGTTTGCATTTTACTGAACTTCTCAAATGTATTATTGTCCTGGTAGCTGTGATGGATTGGCCAGAGAAATCTACTCTCTATCCCTCCGTCCCCGTGACGTTCTAGCACCCTTCATCCAAAACAAGGCTCCGTTTTGGAACGGGAGTTCAGTACACCGAAATTTAATTCCATTAGGCTATCTCCAACGGTAGACACAAACTGGGCATTATAGTCAATATGGGTCTCAGAACAACAAAAAGATGTCTCCAACGGATGACCCAGAGCAGCTATCCATTCTTCGCCTCGACGCGTCGGCGACTCAGAAATACATCACCGCGCGCCGCGACGCACTCGTCCGCAGCGACAGGCGTCGTCGTCAACCTCCTCCCCCGCGGCATCCAGGCACGGAGCTGGTGCTCGCGCCGAGCCGTGACCGTCGCCACCAGC
>LAPY01000523.1:108107-124656 GCA_000970635.1 Eragrostis tef | reverse complement strand
GGCGGGTCAGGCGGGCTTCTTCACCCGCCTCGGCCGCCTCATCAAGGAGAAGGCCAAGAGCGACGTCGAGAAGCTCTTCTCCGGCTTCTCCAAGACACGAGAGAACCTCTCCGTCGTCGACGAGCTCCTAACCTACTGGAACCTCGAAGACACTGATCGAGTCCTTGATGAGCTCGAGGAGGTATGTACCAGGTTTCGAAACCACTGGCCTCTTGGTCTGACACTTGTCCCTGCTCTGCTCATTTTGAATTCCCATTCAGGCTCTGCTCGTGTCGGACTTCGGGCCCAAAATCTCCTTCCGGATCGTGGACACCCTCCGCGAGCAAATCCGCGACGGCAAGCTCAAATCTGGCAGCGAGATAAAGGTAGTTTCAGTCCCTACGGCCTGCTAATCGTAATCTCAATTTACACAACATTTTGATAGTTTAACGATTTATTATAGTGTTGATGGTCAATCATTGTGCAGGCTGCGCTGAAAAGATGCATTCTTGAGCTGCTGACAAGCAAGGGTGGCAACTCGGAGCTCAAACTCGGTTTCAGGTTCTACCCTCTCCTACCTGGTAGAAACTTGTCCTGTTTGTTGTCTTTGATTTGGGAGGTCTCATTGTGCTTCGCCATTATACCAGGAAGCCGGCTGTCATCATGATCGTCGGAGTGAATGGTGGTGGAAAGACAACTTCGCTAGGTAATTATCTTGCATAATTTACTGCTCATCAGTCGCATTGCATTTAGCTACTTCAATCCTTTCTCTCAAGGGTCTATTAGACACTGTATTTCAAACCGAAGAGGCACAAAGAGACACTCTATAAGGTCAGGCGTAGCAAATGAGAGAAAAAAAACATTGAATAAGGGGTACCAAGCATTTAAAATATGTTTAGGGGAAGAAAGGCCACATTTCTTTGAACTGGATCTCCACTGGTCACTCGAGCATTATTTTTTTTATATATAATTTGTTGTTTCTGAAGGACCATTTTATTTATATTCAACAACATGATGCTATCCTCTGGTTGATTAATCACCCTTTTCCTTTTGCAATATTTTTATGGAAAAATTTCCTGTATATTCAATAGTATGATGCTGTCAATTGTTAGATTGATATATTATTTTTTTATTCTTCGGTAATATTTCTGCAGGAAAGCTTGCGTACAGATTTAAGAATGAAGGAGTGAAGGTGAGGCTATTTTCTTGACATCTCATGGTTTGTAGCCTAGTTGTGCGGAAAAGGTCCAGCTGTATGAATTGTTTCTGCACATTGATGCCAGAGTGGAAAAGATAATTATAGCTAGCGCCCTCTCAGATTTTTGCACTGTCATATTTCTTGTTGTAATAACGTACTGCTTGCTTTTCGTTTTTATTTCTGGGTCAACCAAAAATAAAGTTAATGAGTTGGCATTCCTGCTCTGAACCATAATATAGGTATTGATGGCAGCAGGTGATACATTCAGAGCAGCAGCTCGCGACCAGCTAGAAGTTTGGGCTGAGAGAACTGGTTCAGAGATTGTCATCGATAATGATAAGAAGGCACAACCTCCAGCAGGTATGACTTAATAGCAGGTCAAGCATAAAAGCACTATACTATGCTCTGTTCTTAGAAGCTCAGCTTTTATTTCATCTAATTTGACTTGCTTGGTAGTTCTTTCGCAGGCTGTGAAACGTGGGAAACGTGAAGGATTTGATGTGGTTCTATGTGATACATCAGGACGTATGGTTATTGTTTGTAGGCAGCATATATTTAGTCTCTTGTTGGGGAAACTAATCTGTTTCAGAATTATTCTTCAGGACTCCATACAAATTATGGCCTGATGGAAGAGTTGGTTTCCTGTAAAAAGGTTTTAGCTAAAGCCCTTCCTGGTGCTCCTAATGTATGTTGCCTTTTAACGTGCAAAATACTTTAGTCTGATTAACTTATTCTTTGCGCATGGCTTAGCTTATAATTAAATTGTGGCTATGATCGGCAGGAGATTTTGCTGGTTCTCGATGGCACAACTGGCTTAAACATGCTACAACAAGCGAGGGAGTTCAATGATGTAATCAAACCGTTGTTGGAGCTGAATTCATCTTCTTCTCTTCAATAAGATTTATGATGGACATTCTTGGCTTAATACCAGGTTGTTGGAGTCACTGGATTCATCCTCACTAAGCTAGATGGAACTGCACGGGGTGGCTGTGTGGTATATGCATATTTCTTGCAGTATACAAAATTAAACGTCTTTTCTGTACTACTGTGGTACCTGAATTTTTTTCATGCTTGTTATGTCTCAGGTTAGCGTTGTAGATGAGCTTGGGATTCCTGTGAAGTTCGTTGGGGTCGGTGAAGGGATGGAAGACCTTCAACCTTTCGACGCTGAGGCATTTGTTGAAGCCATTTTCCCATGATATTGGATTTTGGAGATAATCATGCTCCTGGGACAAAGTTTTTACTCTCGTTAGCTTGCCTTTTTCATGTAGCTCACTTATGTTGTGTTCTTCATTGCACTGAAGCTGCGAAAGTGAAGAAGGTCCGAGTTAAGACACAGATGGGGTAATGACACTTGGGTTCTACACCAGTTTGATGGTGTGGAGCGCGACAATTGCCTGGACCCTTATCAGTCAGAAAGAGCTCATCCTGGAGTCTGTAATGAGTTATGAGTAGGAGTAGCACTGTCTGTTGGAATTATGGCCTTGTGAATTGCATCGGGAGTATTTGCAGAAAGAAATGGGACTTGTGAATTGCATCGGGAGTATACGTAGACAGAAATCAGGGATATATAGAACTATATATGTGATTCTCATCACAAATCTGTTTTTAGTTTTTACTCGTTCTAACTGATTCTTGGGCACTGATGTGCACATACATGCTAGATATTTAGAAGCACATCTATCAACAATCACTATATTGTTCGGCCCATCCAAATTACAGAGCCCCTGGTACTAAGCGTACGAGAAGCATGGAAGTGGGATGCAAAATATCATAACATAAGCAAGAATATACCAAAAATGTCTGCAAAAACATATCATGCCGTGACCATTATAGCCTGTAATTAGAGGGTCTGAGAACATAGTATCTCACTGATGATCTTCATGACACATGAACTGTGAGCGTTTTAGTCACTCTTAGTTTAGATTATAAGGTGTGCCTTACAAAGTGCTTCTGCAAAATAAGGATACATGGTCCAAACATTGCAAATACATAGTTCAACTTAAAAGCATTTCAAGGACGTGAAGTTGTTTGCCCTACTAGTTATCATTGCCAGTTGCCATACTGCTGCTGATTACGAGAACCACCTTGAGGATAGTTCGGCCCTCGGCCCGGACCAGATGCACCATACGGGCCACCTTGTGGGAAATTTGGCCCGCCAGCTCCATAGCCACCGCTGCCGCTACCCCGTGGACCACCACCAGGGTAAGGAGGAGGCCCTCGTCCTTGCTGCGGATATGGGCCACTCCCATAGCCACCACCCTGCCCTCCACCGCGGTTCGGATTGTAGCCTCCACCTTGACTCCCACCCTGTGGGTACCTATTAGGTCCTCCTGGCCCTCGAGGCTTTGCGTAGTGATGGCTTGGGCCAGCTCCCACGGGTGGTGCATTGTGCATACCCTGGCCAGGTCTGATTTGAGGGTGTGCCTGCCCGGACTGCTGGATTGGAGGTAGACGGGAATGTGGAGGAGGGTGCTGAATTTTTTGACGCTTAGCAGCCTCCTCTGCTTGCCTCTGTTGCTGACGTTTTTTCTTAGTCTGGAATTCATGTGATGCTTCGTACTTCGGCAAGCTGAAGGAGAAGCAGTTGGTAGTTGATTAAAAAGAGCTACGTCACTAGAAATTAGTTATGTGGCAGAATAAAACGATTAGCCATCAGATTGTACCTTTTTGGATCACATGGTAAGGGATCAGTCCAGAAATACTCAGCATCAAGGGCATCTTTTGCTGATATCCTCTGAATAAGTTACAAGGAGACAAATTTATCAAGAAGTAAAAGTTAATGCAAATGTCTGATAATCAATGGGCATTAGTCATCCAATGAACTAGACATGTAACACTTCACATCAAAATAAAACTGTTCAAAAGGAGCACACCTGTGATGGATCTAAAGTCAACATCTTCTCTAACAGATCCAGCGCATGCCGATCAAAACTGCATGTACATAGAAGTGTGAGCAACTCTAGACTAAAAGACATATGGTGGAAACTGAAAAACACATGAAGTAGTTCACTCACTGCTTAAAGAACTCTTTAACACGTCTCTTTAATGGCCGGGGAGGTTTGAAGTTGTTGTACCATGGCATTTTTGTGACACCAGGCCATATTGAGTCATCTGGGGTGCCACAAAGCTCGAAAATTTTAGTGAGCTGCTCCGGCTGCAGGAAAGCATAAAAATCATGAGATGATATAATTACAGGCACAATCATAGCTAAAGATGGAAAACAACTTCAGATGCCAAAAAGGGTTACCAAATAGAAAAATGCGTGCTAATCTGAGTATAAGATCAATGCACTAAGAAATTTTTCCAAAAATACAGCAACATGAGACATGGTAGCAGTTTATTTATCCAATGAGACCGGAATGCAGATGGGCTCAAGTGAACATGCCTAACACATATTTAAATCAAAGAAGAAACATTGGGAGAGAAAACAAAAAACTAAAAAGTGAATGCACTAATGCTTAGATGATATGCCTCAGTCAGAGGCCTCATAAAACTGTACCTCATTCTTTCCAGGCAATATAGGCTTCCCATTGAGAAGCTCTGCAAAAATACAACCCACAGACCACATGTCAACAGCTGGACCATATTTTGTGCTTCCAAGCAGCAACTCTGGAGGTCTGTGACCACAATCCAAAAATAAACAAATAAGAAGCATGCATGAGCATAGCAATAATGTGATAACCCTGTACGGAGACGTTATACCTATACCACAAAGTGATAACACGGTTAGTAAGGTTTCCATTGTGATCACTCGAGAATGATCTTGCCAAGCCAAAATCAGCCAGCTTCAAGTTACCCTCGTTATCTATTAAGAGGTTAGAACCTACAAAAGAAGTAGTAACATATTAGCTCAAGCGGCATGAAGTAAAGGAATGCGAACAAATAAGCAAAGCTGTGCACGATAATATCTCCATGGTGGATACAAGGAAGATGCTATACCTTTAATATCTCGATGGAGCACTTGATTCACATGACAATAATGCAAGCCTGTAAGCAACTGCCTCATGTAACACTGAAACAAGACAAGACATCACATCCCTGTATCATCCCATCAACAAGAACTCTTGTAGCAACCGGTGAAATAAAATGAGTTACTTGGATAGAGGTTCCTACCTTAATCTGTGGCACAGTGAACCGCATCCCTGGCCTATCTGCAAGGCCAGTCAGGTCATGATCCATATACTCAAAGACCATATAAATGCTCCCCTTGTACTTGTTACCCTCGACTATTTTCAACAGCACGACACAGAGAAATTATGGATACTCTTTAACTAAACAAACCAGTGGAAATTAAATTGCAGGAATAAAATGAGCCATACTTGGCTTTCCTTGCTCGTCCCTCTCTGGGCCTGTGGTATATTCACCAATCCCATCATCAGCTCAAATGATAATTTAAATAATTCACATCCAAATCTGTAAACTCATTCAACTAGGGTTCTCGTAAAGCACCTGGGGAGGTGACGATTTCCTTGAGCTTGATGACGTTCTGGTGGTGCAGTTTCTTGAGGATTTTGATCTCGCGTATGGCGGTGATGGGGAACTGCGACGAGCCAACCAAAGTCGCATCATCAGAGGCGCAACAACGAAGAAAATGAATGCAAGAAGGGAAAGTCACTTACGCCTTCGTGTGCTTCCAAGCAGCAACTCTGGAGGTCTGTGACCACAATCCAAAAATAAACAAATAAGAAGCATGCATGAGCATAGCAATAATGTGATAACCCTGTACGGAGACGTTATACCTATACCACAAAGTGATAACACGGTTAGTAAGGTTTCCATTGTGATCACTCGAGAATGATCTTGCCAAGCCAAAATCAGCCAGCTTCAAGTTACCCTCGTTATCTATCAAGAGATTAGACCCTACAAAAGAAGTATTTAATGCAACATATTAGCTCAAGAAGCATGAAGTAAAGGAATACAAACAAATCAACAAAGATGTGCACGATAATATCTCCATGGTGGATACAAGGAAGTTGCTACCCTACCTTTAATATCTCAATGGAGCACTTGATTCACGTGACAATAATGCAAGCCCGTAAGCAACTGCCTCATGTAACACTGAAACAAGACAAGACATCACATCCCCGGAATCATTCCGTCAACAGAACTCTTGTAGCAACCGGTGAAAAAAAATCGAGTTACTTAGATAGGGGCACCTACCTTAATCTGTGGCACAGTGAACCGCATCCCTGGCCTATCCGCAAGCCCAGTCAGGTCATGATCCATATACTCAAAGACCATGTATATGCTCCCCTTGTACTTGTTACCCTCGACTATTTCAACAGCACGACACAGAAATTATGGATACTCTTAACTAATCAAACCAGTGGAAATTAAATTGCAGGAATAAAATGAGCCATACTTGGCTTCCCTTGCTCGTCCCTCTCTGGGCCTGTGGTATATTCACCAATCCCATCATCAGCCCAAATGGTAATTTAAGTAATTTACATTCAAATCTGTAAACTCATTCAACTAGGGTTCTCGTAAAGCACCTGGGGAGGTGACGATTTCCTTGAGCTTGATGACGTTCTGGTGGTGCAGTTTCTTGAGGATTTTGATCTCGCGTATGGCGGTGATGGGGAACTGCGACGAGACAACCAAAGTCGCATCATCAGAGGCGAAACGAACGAAGAAAATGAAGGCGAGAAGGGAAAGTAACTTACGCCTTCCCGCTCGTTGTCCATGCGGATCTTCTTGAGAGCAACGATCTCGTTCGTGCCCGTTTCCTTCGCCATGTAAACTTGCCTGCCGGCAGCGGCCATGGATTAAGCGAGTCGAGGGATTAAGCGAGAAACAGTTACCAAATCGAATAGGGCGAATAGCGGAGGTGGTTACCCGTAGGTGCCCTCGCCGATCTGCTCGAGCTTCTCGAAGCAGTCGACGCCACGTGAGCCCCAGGAGGGGGCCTCGTCGAGGTTGAGCTGCCCGGGGGCCGCCACCGCCATGGCTGCCGGAACCCTTGCTCTCGTTGGTAAGGGAAAGTAGGTTGCAAGGGAATGAGGGATAATACGGGCCAGCGCCCGGGCAGACGGGCCTTAACCGTGCGCTCTGTAGTTTGTACGCAAAAAGTTTTGTCAAGCTCTAATGGGCATTTCCTCTTTAAAAATAGGGAACAAAAATGTGCAGTAAAAAAACAACGTTCATCATAAACCCGAAAGTGGAAACGAAAATTGGCTGTTTGTTTCGTTTAGCACTAAAGTTTAGGACGGAGAATTTTAGTATTTAAGGGTATTAAATGAAGTATAATTATAAAACTAATCACAAAACCCTGAGCTAATTTATGAGATGAATCTAATGAAGGTAATTAAGTCGTGATTAAGTCACGATTAGATGATGATTACTGTAGCAAAACATAGATTAATTAGGTTCATTAGATAGATCTAGCACTCATTTGTAAAAAGGTTTTATCATTATATTTTATTTAACACTTTTAAATAGTAAGATTATTTGAACTAAACTTTAGGACTAAAGTAAACAAACAGGCCAAAGGACCCTCCAATTCTGAATTCGATGTCCGCATTACATTTTCAACAATCAAAGGGACCCTATTGGGTTGAAACACATGTAAATAACTTGGACGAACTACAATTGGTTGGGTCGATCGAAATCCTGCTTCTAGCGCTGCCTGGAAGAAAAAGTCTCGGCTAGACGGTAGACCCATGCGTGGGACGACCACCGGCGTGACACGGTAACAACTATTTGCCGGCACCACTGTCATCTCAGCAAGTAGACATCAGCAAAGAATTTCATCTCCAGCTCCCGATGCCGAGGGCGTCGCAGGACCAATTCATCTCACACCACATCTAAGTTACAGATAATAGATGGATCGGTACCCTAGATGGATAGTGGTGTAGTATAATGGGCGAAGTCTTCACTAGTGTTGTTGCGTGGACGTCCCTCTATACCGCCCCACAAGAGTTACTAAGCAATATCATCTCCCTGTCACCTTAACATAATGAAAAAAAAGAGTTAACTGAATTCCAGATATAACAAGTTTAAAACTCGTCGGAATTTAACAAAAATCCGTGCAAACGCTCGATTGCAAAGTGGCAGTAGCGAACACCAAGGCAGAATTCCTCCCAGTTACTAGTATCCAAATCCACCCGCAAGTCAAAATTTTACTGTACAAAGCAGGTGGTCTGGCGGTCATCACAAAGCAGGTCCTAAGCTCAATGCTGCAACGTACAGAGCCATATCCGAAAGCTATGTAGCTCGGTCGGCGGCAATGAAACCATTTGCTCTCATGCTGTCCCTGCAGTTTTACGCTTCTTGAAACTAGGAGAGTGCATGGATGCATGACTCCCACGATCTTGTTTCTTGTCGAATGTACCGACTCTTGTTCTTTTGTTGCTGCCGGGGGATTTATCGCCTCTGTTTCTTTGAACATTTCCTGGTTGCCATTTGGACTTCGACTTGAAATTAGGCCTATCACCTTTCCCTCCTGAAGCTTTGCCTTGCCAGTTTCTAGCAACATGGGAGCTACCTCCCCTTGCCCCTTTATTTTTGAAATGAAAATCCTTTGCTTGCTTCTGTCCAGTTGACCAAGCCTTCGATGTTGGTCGACTAAGTGTTTCTTCTTGTCCAGATTCAGCATTAGAATCAGCCCGTTTTCTCCTGTTTAATATTAAAATATGTAAGTAACTTGTAAAGAAACATAAAAAGAAACTAACAGAACCGGCTAACCTTTTAGCATCATGTTGTGCATGTTCTTGTGCTTCAGCCTTTGCATCTTCAGCTTGATTATGATTTCCCTTGCGACCCTGAAAATTGAGTATCCAGCAATTGTGTTCATAAGTAGAACATAGTGTACAATAAAATGTACAATTCTTTTTATGATTAAAGATGGAAAGAGCTATTTACTTGAACAGTCCAATTATACAGATTTAAGCATCAAAACAGGATGTTTATATTTCAAAACTGAATTATTCAGGCATCAAATTTCATATGTCAGATGAACACAAAGCGCAAAGCGCTCACATCTCTGTATGGTGTTAATTAAGAAAAGCAACAGAACTTGGAAAAGGACCATGACATGGGAAAAAAATCCAATTTCTCCTGTTTCATCACTTTGACTCATGGGAAGCTAAAGGACAGATGGTTTGTTGCTACAAAATTTCGGCGGGATTGGGCATGCCTACCAATCGCTGTAGAGGAAAGGTCTTATTACAACCTTGCCAAATCATTACAGTTACAAAACTCACAAGAACAAGCTTATATATGTTGTTTCTACAGATGTGCAACTAACAAACTGGTAACAGGAATCTCACCTCCTCAACCTTTCTTAAAAAGACCTTGAACTTTTCAGGTGTATTTAAGTTGACTGCATCAAAACCACATTTCCTAATCAATATTTCCACTATTAATGCAACCTGCAAATATAACACAACAGCATGCCACATTAGGTACCACCTGTACAGAACACAATAAGAGAATAGAAATTAAAATTAGAAACCTGGAACGATTATGCTAACCTTCCCTTTGAAATGATGTTTTGTAACTGATGACCATGGTAATATCCCACTCAGGATATCTGCTAGCAAATTCACTAGGTTCTCTGATTGTAAAGAAGTTACCAATACCTTAACAAAGCCCAAAGATGCCTAAAAAACCACAAATCAGATGTAACAGAACGTATCAGATTGAGCATAGAAACACTTTAAAGACAGGAACACCGTCATAGAACTCACCTTAGTTACTTCAATAGCTTTATGTTGCAGCAAAACTAAAACTGACGGTATCAGATTTGGAACTTCGAGGCAAAAATCCGCGTCATTATATATAAGCAATGATAGTGCAGCTATTGCTCCGCTCACTATGTGAGGAGATGGACTAGAAAGATATCCCATTACCTGAAAAGAAAGACGATAGTGAACAAACTTCGACAATGAAACTTCTATGTACTAAACTGTCATCTTAGGTGCATGCCATATGAAACTACTTTGCTTATTCACACCATACTTATGCAACATAAATCACAACCGTGCTGTGCCTTATAGATATCATGAGTGCACAAACATTTCTAAACCCAAAACAAGAAAATACACAATTGATTGGCTTCTGTTGCCCCTTCATATTTTTATGCTCAAAGGGCTTAAATTGTTTATTCTAATACTCCCTCCGTTTTTAAATTGTTGTCGCCATTGACTTTTTTTGCTATGTTTGACCGATCGTCTTATTCAAAAAAGTTTGAAAAATATCATATATTTTGTTATGATTTGTTTCATCTCCAATGTAAGTTCGAACATAACGTATAATTTTGCACATTCGAACAAATATTTTGAATAAGACGAACAGTCAAACGTAAATAAAAAAGTCAACGGCAACAACAATTTATAAACGGAGGGAGTACACTTTATCATCAGGCGTAAATTCCATATCTGGAACCTGTACATTCTTAAGGTTTCATAGTTTGAAATTTCCCTTGAGACTTGTTCTTACAGAGTTGATGCACTAAGCATCAATCACACCATGTCACCGAGACACATGCCCCAAGATTTCTTTCACGAATAACAAATATGAACCGCAAAGATTCATAGGAAATGAAATAAAGGTGTACCACAAAAGACAAGGTCTTGAGAGCGGAGAAAAGTTGCTTTAGCTAACCATTGTAAAAAGTCGTTGAAGTCCTGAATTTACACAATTTGACTCGGAGCTCCTCAAGCTAGAACTAATCGCCAGGAGAACATCATATGATAATCTTCTACTTGCTTTCTTAGTCTGCAGCAGAAAAAAAAGAGGATAGGTATGAATACAATAAAATAAAACATAATGCCAGAAAGCATAGAAAAATTCTGGTCACCCGGATCCTTTGCTTCACAATAACATGCTTTAATTGTTAAAAAGAAAAATGACGTGAACCATTATAGGGTAGGCTACACTATTAGTAATTGATTGACACATGAGGTAGGGAAAAAACCTTTAGCCCGAGTATTAGCTCATTTATAATCAAGAATGCCTTCTTGTTGGTGCTCTCTTCGTTAACCTTGAATAGTAAAACATAAGTCAGAATATGAACATCAAGAACAAGCAGACGGATAAACCCAAGCTAAGCAGAATGTACCTAGGTAAAGGCAAGTCATGAAAACAAGCACAAGGTAAGACCCATACTTAACTACAACATTAATGATGGTGCTTCAAGAAGAATCAAACTACAACATTACATTATTCAAGTGAAGTCAATATAACCTGATAAACCTTAATGATGGTGAATGCCATTATAGCTTCAGAGGTTTTTGAGCTGTACAACAGGTACGGCAATCTCAGAAGTACATGTTTTCAACTATTGATGCTGTCTACTTTCGATGCTGACTACTTTCGATACATATTAAGTTGAACTGAGGACCTTAAAAGCGATTTGCCATTTTACATCTCTCAGTCTAATGAGGGTGGAACTTTATTGCAGTCACAGTCAATTAAGGTTCTAAGGCCTACAACTATTGAACAAAAAAGTTTTTGGCTTATGAAATAAATTTGAGTGCTCTGTGGATCCTGTACGTATAATTTAGATGTGTGAGGTTAGATTATCACCACGTAGGAGTAATTTACATATTTACTAGCTAAAACCAAATTTAAAAGGACACCCAAGTATTTGTAAGAACTCTAACCTCTTAGTATAAATATGTTTGCAATACAAAAATTAATCTGCAGGCAGATCGCCATGCTCTTTAGACACAGCAGACAAAGCAAAGGTGAAAGAGGCTTCGGCTCTGCATGGTGGTCCAGAGGAGAAAAGAAAAACTACATTTCGACAAACAAAGCACATCCATGGTCCGGAGAGTTCTTTGACAAACAATGGTCGTGATATTTCATAATGCAAGCCCTCAAAAGTAATGAATAATGTATTTTGAATCATGTGAATCAACGGAAAAGACCAATTGTCAACCTACCTTAATCATGTGAATTAATAAATACTGGTAGCATAATAATTGGCTTTCTAGAACTGCATTATCCGAATCTGGCTTTACTCCATGAAGCAACATCATTATTTCATCCAAATGGGCCAATGCATATCCATTGTGTTCCTAAAGGCAAGAAAAGGATGAGACCGCAATAGCAAGAGACCAAAACAAATAATTGTTCAAATGCACATGAGAAATTACTGCTGACCTTCACAATTATGCTCAATGCGATGAGGGCATTGCTGTCAAAAGATCTGCTACTGTTCTGTAAAGGAGAAGATAAAGCAGTGCGGAAAATCAATGTCAACCAACAGTTGGACCTTGGAGGTAACAAAAACAGAAATAAGCAAAGTGTACCAGCAAAGAAGACTTAATAAATTCAAAGAAAATATCAAGCAGTTCTTCATCAGCAGCTTCAGCGAGCGTTGAAATGAGCTCCAATAATACAGACCTGCAAATGCAGAATTATAATCATTTAAGTATAAGAAGATTGTGCCATGTTATTGTAAGTTCCATTAGACAAGACACAGAGAAGAAAAATTATTATGTATAATGTTATAACAAGCTTGCAATAGCAGATTGTCTTCTATTTCTCTACAGAATAACCAACTATAGCAAAAAAGAACCAATCTTGTAGATTAATACACAGAAATAAGAGAATTAACAAACCTCTTATCATTTAGTCCCTCTGCTGCATCAGTACTCTTTTCATCCTTTTCATCTACCTCATTAGCTTGGCATTCTGTATTCTCTGCATCCAAGGAGTTATCTTCTAAATCGAACCTTTTGACTAGTGAAACAAATAGTTCACGGATGTTTGTGCTACTGGAAAGTAGAGCTACGCATCTCAAAGCATCCTGGGAAAAGACATAATGATCAGACCAGATACAACAGATTTTTTAGTCAGAAAATTGCTGAAGATAACATGGAAAATATTTTAGCTCGCACAAGATGGAGTAATGATTAAAATCAAGTTAGTCAATAAATCATTGCCAGGGACAAAATTGGTGGCTCAGAAGTGACTCTTCAGGAACCAAATAAAAAATAAAGTGCAAATTCTAGTTTCAACACTTGGTAGTTTTGTGTAAACCTTGGAAAATCCAATTTTATTCAGTTAGTACTGAGCATTTGGCAGTTTTGCATGTTCATTGTTTGGAAGAAACAAGTTTTTCATTCCTTATCTTTGTGCTTTGTTCATAATAGTAAAAGCTACTTCTGGTAAAACTCGCGTTGTGAACAAGATACCGTAACGGTTCTATATATGTCAACTAAAAAAGGTTAAGTGAGACTTAAGAGGTTCAAATCTGACTTAATAAATGTGTTCTGCTAAAGGATAATATCAACATAGGCTGCAGTAACCAATCATATTTTGCTAATACTTGAGATAAAATAGGCTCAGCATATACATGCATATACCACAAACTGTTTATGCATGTATGTACATGAATTAGATATTTTCAAATAGTTTATAACCATCCACATGACTGAATTAAGTAGTTTGAAAACTCAGTCACTAAATAATCGATTACAGTAACAAAGAGAAACAGATGACTGGGGCTGCACCTTCAGATGAGCACGCTTTTCTGGTGAGGATTCAAAGAAATAGTCTGCAAAAGTGCAAACAAGATCGGTAGAATGTGATGCCAGAACTTTCATGATTTTGCAGGCATCCTTTTTGGAGCATCTCTCTAAACGAGCACAATTGAAATTACTGGGTTTTGAGGAGAACAATGCTGAAAGTTCCACAGAGATTGCAACATCATCTTGATTGCCACTTAATCTCCTGGTTCCATCTACAAGGTGCTGAGGGAAAATAAATAAAATATATCAGATAGGGCATGAAACCATGAACATCTTCATAGTTCAAAATTAAGACAAGGATTGAACAACAAAAAGCAGCAGTAACTGAACCTGCAGGGCTTTAGCAGCATGTTTGTGCAGACATTCATCACACTTCAATAATTCAACCAGTAACTTGGACAGGGAACCAAAACTGTGACACACATCAATGGGATAGCGGCAGAAGGCAGGAAGCAAATTCCACAGTTGATCAGTCCAAGAGAGCAAATTTTTACGAATCCGTGTTTTCTTTACTGAAATTTAAGAAAAAGCTTATGAGGATATGCTGTGTGTGTACGAATAAGTTATTAGCAGCTAGTTACTTACCCCTATTAGAAGCGTTCTGTACAGATCGTGCCAGCGGTACAATACGCTCTAGAAAAAGTTGCAATGGGGCTCCATATATATACTTGTCCAAAATGGGTAGAAGCCAATTATTTGAGCACGTCAACTTATCTTCATCAAAAGCTACTGGAACTAACGAAAGGATTTTATCTGGTCCCATAGCAATCACTGCTGCTCCAATGCACTCTTCAACCTACAAGAGACAGAAATTAAACAAAAGCTACAACATACAAAGCAATGAAATAGTCTGTCATGAATTAAGGGCACAAACACCTCTTGTTGAAGCATATGACAGTAATACATAAAACAAATATACCCATAGATGTGCTTACGTTCTTCAGATGTGATTCTTTGTCTATTTTCATAGCCAACTGTGACAAAGTAAGGATAATATCTTTCATAAAGACATAAGAACTCTCTCCTGCAG
Source organism: Eragrostis tef (assembly GCA_000970635.1). NCBI lineage: Eukaryota > Viridiplantae > Streptophyta > Magnoliopsida > Poales > Poaceae > Eragrostis > Eragrostis tef. Next base: position 109,967 of record LAPY01000523.1, on the reverse strand, counting down.
AAGAATTAATGTATACAGAAGAGAATGGGTCAATCACGTGAACAATACCAAGAAGATGCACGCAAAATGATACAGGTATCTTCTTTGTTTTTTTAATAAAAAACAGTAGGATATGCTCCTAGGAGTTAGAATATTTATGGCGTGTTACAATTAGATAAGAGATGCAAAGTGCTGAAATAACTGAAGACATACCAAGTTTGAGAAACAAAACCAAGACTACTGATAAGATACCATCCGGAGGATTAGTACACATGTGAAGTTTGTTATTGATTGATAAACAGATTGATTTCATGGCACCTTGATTGCTCAAACCCTCAACGTCACAGTCGGTCATCTGTGATCCATTAGTGACAAACCCATTCTGGTCGATATGAGAATCAATGAAGTCTATTAACACTTTTGCAATGTCATCAGAACATTTTCTGTCCAAAATTAAGTACCCTGCCAAATTGAGATTTTAACGGTAGGTTAGGTTGGTAAGGCCATATCACTAAAAAAAAAATAAGGGAAAAGTGTGAAATAGAGCAATCACGAGGGTGCACCGGAAACTAAAAAAGAAGTACACATGTGTGCAATAGATCCTTAAGAATGCAAGACCAAGGAATCTAAGTAGTTAAGGATGTAATAAAATAACTATAGTTACAGAACACAGAATATACGCTTTCAAAAGAAACCCAGAGAAACAGGATGGGAACATTAAACTATCAAAAGAGTGTATAGGGATAATTTCTTCCATCGGAAAACTTAAGACAGTGGACTCAGTTCCATATGCACCAGTGATAACATAAATAAAATGGCTATTTCCGAAGACGTTCAACCAATACAGATCAATTGAACACTGTAACATCATTTTTCTTTTGAAATCGACATGCGCACATCCTAATAGACGCATCCATATAATCATATAAGGCTGATGCATTAAACACGTAAAACATATACGGACCTGAAACGGCCTCAAAGGCTGCTGGAAGGGCCTTCGTCCACAATTTTGGTTGACCAACGAGTTTGGCCAAGCAACTTTTCAACAGGAGCAATGCTGAGACAATGGTGTCATCAGGCTTTTTCTCATTGTATGGCAGGTAAGCAACCACTAAGGATACAACACTCTCCACCTCTGATTCAACATTATCAGCTTTCAGATGATCCAGCAAGATTTCCAAAAGCCTAAGGACATGCCTCGTCAATGGGGTAAAATGAGAGCTCAAAAGCTGATAAGAATCTGAGAACACCCGTTTCCTTGCCTTCTTCGACAGATATGGAACTAAGACAACCAGTGCACCTAGCATGTGAGCCGCTTCTGTCTCTTTACCCTCGGAAAAATCTGAATTCAGATCGATAAGACTTTGCGCTGACGGAATATGTTTCTCAAACATGCCAATTGCAGCATTACTAGCTTTCCTGGCACAACCAGACTGTTCCAAGTAAGAAAACAGTTTTTCGACACTCTCCTGTGCGCATTTTCGAACCTACAATGCAGGAAGTGACATTCACATTAGCAAGGTTACTAAATTCTATAAGTAATTCCTACTAATTTTCTAACCTTAGCCCTATGGTCCACCGAGGCCGTGAGGAGAGCTTCCAGAGGCTCCACTACAGCATCCCAATCAGCTGCAGCATCGAGATGCAGGGCCAAATGGCCGAGTGATTTGACCACCGAGCGAACGGTGCCGGTTGGGAGCTGGGAGGCGTCGGGGGAGGAGAGGAAGGCCGCGAGTGCCAAGGCAGATTCGGAGGCCGCAGCTGGCTGGAGGGAGGAAGGGGAGGAGGGGATGTGAGGTAGGAGGATGGCGAGCAGAGAAGCGAGGGCCGAGACGGCGGCGGGGTCAGCGGCGCCGGCTGCTCGGAGCGCGGATACGGCAG
>LAPY01000523.1:34333-57003 GCA_000970635.1 Eragrostis tef | reverse complement strand
ACGTCCTGCAGCGCGGCGAGGCGGTCCAGGCCCCGCGGCATGGGCCCGGACAGCGAGAGCCCGTCCAGCGCCAGGCGGAGCACGCGGGAGGTGGCCGGGTCGCACTCCACGCACGGCCACCCGCACGGCGTCGCGTCCGACTCCGTCCAGCTCGCCAGCTTGCCGGACGGGTCGGACAGCGCCGACTTGAACACCACCAGACCCAGCACCTCCTCGTTGACCGGCATCGGCATGTCGGCCGCGAGCACTGATGCCGCGCAGCCAATCAAGAGCAGCAGCATTAACAGCCGCTGGAGCAGAAGCGTAGGGGCTGCCATTTCTGCAGCTAGCTAGCTAGCTGCTGCCGCGTGCAGAATGTTTCCGAGAAGGGATAGATATGGCAGAGCGAGGAGGTAGATCTACTACTACTACTACTAGTGGCGAGGAAGAGGAGGAGGAGGAGGTGGTACAGGGGCCGAGCTGTGTTTTGGGTGCGTGCATGGTGGCGCTCGACCGGAGATGGAGGGCGTCGTTGGATTGGCGTGGAGGGAGAGTTTCCCCGGCCCGTGACTCGTGAGCGGGGTAGGTTGGACACATAGAAAGCAACAAAAGACTTCACGTTCTCCGGTCCTCACCTCCCTCTGTGCCTGCCGCTGGGCGGTGGGGTCGCCGGAGGAATCCAACTCGCCGGAACACGACATCGCGCGGCGATTGAGGCGGCGACGCGCGCACTCCCTCGCGACCAGCATCAGTCGAATGGTTAAAGAATCATGTGCCGGTCGTTTTTATACGCGGCTTTACGTGCCGTGGCCAAGGCAGCCCAGGATCACATCGAAAGCTGCTCAACTTTTATTTATTTATTTATTTATGCTCCTACAGATAGATCTCACGGATTCGAAATGCATCGTCCCTCTCCCCTCCGACACCCATCTGGCCGTCACAAGAAGAGCAAAAGAGCATGCACACTCCATGACTCCATTCATCATCAGCTCTCCGGATGGCAGCTCAAAATGAATGAAGCTTCAGCATCGCAACAGCCCAGTCGCATGACAACAAATCGTAACAAGGGACAGTTTGAGCCTGACATCTCATGGCTAAACAATTATTTCATTCATATCACGAGGCATACGTACATTATTGTGTTACACATTTTGAGCTGTTGGGATACGTATGTGATCCCCCATACTTTATCCGGATCAGAGTATGTATGGTATATATCCCGCCACGTGTGTTGCTATCAAGTTCAAAGACCTGTACACATTCGTGGGCGGCAATTATATTTGACCTGTACACATTCGTGGGTGGCAATTATATTCAGATTCTGCACTACACCTTCTATACGTATGAATGGTAAAGGAGAACAAACTCGCGTAGTTACAATTATCCTCTCGACGTTAGCTGCACGTGGATGAAACCCTTCCCGAGTTCGGAGAGACCAAATCCATCAGCGCCTTGTCCAGCTCAAATTCTGGCACTGGACTGATACAACTTTAAAAGACTGTTGCATCATTCACGCGGGCCGTCAAATGACTGGGTCTTCCTCAAGTTCCAGTGCAGACCCTCATGGATGCTGCGGAGGAAATCCGTTGTTGAATCCACTAGGCAGGCTGTTGGCACAGGCCAAGGAGAAATGCTGCATATCAGAGCATCACCAGGTGACAGCATCTTTCGATCTTTGCCGTCAAAAGATGCCCAGGCTTGCCCCCTGCTATTGAACGGCACTTGCACACGCAGAGTCACATATTCAGGCAGTATCAAAGGCCTGAATGACAAGGAATGCGGACAGATAGGCGTGAAAAGAATCCCAGGAACCTGCATACACCAACAAAACATTAGACCCCGCAGCAACATACCAGAGTGGACGAGTAATATTGATGAATGCTTGGAACCAAGTAAAGGCATACCTGTGGATGAACCATGGATCCTCCAGCTGCTAATGAATACGCTGTGCTCCCAGATGTAGTTGATATAATTAACCCATCTCCTTGTACACAAGTAACAAAAGAGCTGTCGCAGTAGCATTCCAGGTAGGTAAGGTAAGATGATATTCCACGGTCGATTGTAACTTCATTTAACACTAGGATTGGTTCCTCGGTCTCAAGTTCATCCTTGGCTGAATCACGGATGACATGACATTGTAGTCGGTTTCGCAGTGTGATGCTAAACGGTCCATTAAGCACATTGTCCAAACATTCACGATATTGCTCGCTTGCTGAGAAACATGTTAAGGACAACGTGAAATATACTTTTGCTGTCAATAGGACAGAAGAAAGCTTCAAATACACTATGAATTTTGTGAGATCATGCAAATCCAACCTCTCTATGATATAGTAAATATGTTTAGAATGTTTCAGCGTTTATGATAAAGGATACGGAAAGGCGTCATGAAACCCAGGGATCCAAGGGCGAATGCAACAACTGGAGGCACTGGTCCTTTGAATAATGATGCAGCCTGTTAAGAAGTACCCAATCAGAAACTAATTTCGGAAGAGGGATTAAAAAGAATTACATCTAAGGGAAATTACGAATCATAAAAGCAGAATAATTGTTTTTTCGGGCAAGAAGATGCCAGGATGATAACGATGGTTGGCAGAAACACCTATAAGCTATCATGCCAGGTCCGACTGTTGTTGAACGATTTGACTGGTACAACACGTACCAGATCAAATTAGTTCTTAGAATTTATATATATTGAGATGACTGCAAATAAAATGTATTTCTACACACTACGGGTAACTTAGTTCAGATGTAAGTTGTTTAGTAGTGAGCCTGGACCAATAACCACACAACTAAAATGTGTACTTATATCAAAATGGAGGTGGAGTCAACAAGCTTCAAGGATGCATCATAGTGGAGAAGAAATGGATTAGCTTACCCATAAAACTGTTCCATCACCGCCAAGTGTTACAATTAGATCAACCTTCGTGTGCAACAGCTTTGTCTCCTCGTCTATAAAATTATTCTAATTAGTTGGGTAGAACACAGGGAGTACTAAATCAATAAATAATTATACAAATGATTTAAGCATAAGTCAAACATGGTAATAAGAAAGTACAAAACAATTCTTCAATAGAAAATTATGTGTTATCCTACATGAGCACCAAGCGTAATACTAATAACCCTGAAAAGATAGTAGCTTACGGATTGCATCTGAAACGCAGCCACGGCACATGCAGCATGCAAGACTCAAAAACACACTTCAGAATCTTTTGCAATGACAAAAAGTACAGTTTGATACTGTAATAAGCTTAGTCCAAAGAATATCCTGACTGAAACATAGTGGTGTTGTCTAGATTTATGCAGATGTGGTTAGGATGGCTTGAGCAGTTAACAGCCATGGACATAATAAGTACAAAATTCGCTTGTTCCTAGGTAAATTTGGGTCCCAACTCCCAAGTCCTAATAAGATTGGATATCCCAGCAGGTAGAATAAATAAACGCCACATAAAAACAAAGAGGAGGCAGAAAACATTATACCATCTCAGCACCACTATAAAGTCAAACAACATCAAGTTTACACTATTCATAATCAGTACACAAATAGTTTAGCTTATTAACCAATTGATTCAATTTCCATGACAATTATTAGCTATCTTCCCATCAGTATAGGAAAAAAAATAATAGCGTATAGAAGATCCAATGTTAATAAATTATCAAATCAGGAGCAGCTCCCTTACCACTATCCCATGTCTGGACGAAGTTGTAGTAGGAATCCTCTGCTAGAAGTTCCTTGCTAACACGTGGTTCCACAAAAACATTTATATTTTTATGCTCCTTAAGCCATCTACAAAAGTAATTGTCACATTTTAGTGGTGCTACGCATACACTGCTACTACAACACATAAGGTACTTATGTGATCATAACAAGATAAACTCTTAAACTTCTTTAAGGCAAGTGATTGTTTCTCGTATTAGTCACTACATGACATCATAACGTTGCAATTCAGAAGATGGAAGAGTTCCTAAGTATGTTCGTGAATAAAGTTCACATAAGCAAAATTAGATCCTATAGGAAGTGTTGGTGTCTCAAAGCAGGAAAGAGAACACACCTGACCATTTCAGCACAAAGAACTCGCACAGAGTTAGAATTAGGTTTGGTTATGAAAAGAACTGTTTGTGGTTGCGATTCCCATTTCAGCAAGATCTGAAAGAAAAGTATTCTTCATCATCAAAAGAAAGTGGCAGAAGATTGATAATCATCTGGTTAATGATTTCAATTACTGGGATCTTAAAGCAAATCCTTAGTTATTACAAAATGAATCGGGCAGTTCAAGACGACCAACCTGCTTATTGCTTCGCTCTGCTGTTGTTATATCTCCTTTTTCAAAGGATACAAAATCATGCTTATGCTGGCCATTTTTATCCCCATTACATCCCCATGAAAGTTTAAATGATGCCTTTCTTCCCACCATCTTGTGACTAGATCTTGGGTTAGGTCCAGGAACTTCATCTTGGAGAACCTCATGAGAACATATACCATGTTTTCCACAACATACACTCTGATCAGATACAGGTGTCTCCAGTGTTAGTTGGCTGGCCAGTTTTTCTAAGTTATTACTGGAACAACAGCTGCAACCTGCACAAGATAGCATTCTATTTTAGTTTTTTCCCTTGTGGGGTGGGGTGCCGTGTTGCTTGACATATTGGAACATTCCTGGGGACAGGGCCCAGAATTAGCTAAACCCTGCCCTATTTGGGGCGGTTCTATGTGCTTATAGCAACTCGCTTCACCCAAAGAGTTAATATTTTTAGGTGATGCATATAAAACTCCAAGCATATGTTGTAACTCTACAGATAATAAACCTAACACTACCACAGCTAGTGTCTGGGAGTTAAATGTGGTAATTATTAGCAACTTTGAAGAGGAATGTATTTGAAGCTAGATTAACACAAAAAACAGGGAGCGGTAAATTTGGCATGAATGCTACATCCAAAATAATATTTTATAGCCTTATAATTTAAAACTGTGAAGAACAAAGACAAACATCAAGGTACGAAACAATAAAATTGTAAAGTTGAAGTCCTTTCTTTGTAAGTAGAGGTAGTGCTCCATGCATTGTTTGTCAAGAGGATGATTTAGGAGCAAACAATGTGTTATTTTTATTTGATGTTATTGGTTTTAACGCACGCTCAGTCATCTTGTGCTAGGTTTTCCAAGTGGTGTGTACACTGTACAAGTACAAAACATCAAATATAAAGCATGATAGTATTGTATCAAATAGTTGACTGACTGCTTAAGTTACAAGTTCATTCTCTAGGAGTAATATATGCTTTTGGTGATTAAAAAAAGAGCCAAAGTCATCAACTTCATATGCATAAACTGACCTTTGATTTTACTCTGCTGTTTCTGCGCTGCCTCTAGTTCATACTTCCGTTTCCACTCTGTGGCCTCTGCTTGAGCAGCAGCCTTCCCTTCTGCAACTCGTCGTAATGCTTTGGCAACAGCTTCAAATTTGACAAATTTACCAATTGTTATTCTTAATGTAATTCTGTTGCACATTTATGCTTCATTTAAAATATGTCTATGCTTACTTCTCATAGCTTCTGAAAACTCAACAAGGTGTGCATCCGTTGACTTGATAGGAGTTTGTGGAAGGAATTCATAGGCTGCTTTCTCTGATTCTAGCAAACTAACTGTAGAGCTAGCTGTGGAGATAGAGCCGTTTTCACTTTGATGTGAGGCCATAACATCTACGCTTGCTTTCTCATTAGAAACCTGAAATACAAATAAGGTCTGTCAGTAAGACAAACAGAAGTTTGATGAGGGTAATAAAGCCAAACATTTTCTGTCTTTTCATTCAGAAACCAACATAATGAAAGTACTCAACAAAAATGCGTTTTGACTCTCAATTTTGCCTCAATGGTTTATATAGCTATATCAAGTTTACCAACTTACAAGATACAACCCTGAGAGGCTATCAGATCGACTCAGATTTCAAGCAACCTAAACGTTTAAGCTTCATAACCAATCCCCCACTGGCTTCAAGTTTTCTTTGAAAGGGACGCTTGAAGTTAACTTCAACCCAAAGCTAAAATATATTACTGCTAACTTTTCCACATGTGACCAAGTGGCTTAGCCTGAAACATCTGCATTCACCCATGATCCTATTTGGGATTTGCATTCAGTGCAAGATGAAATAAGTCAATTAAAATCTCAACGCATCCTACTAGGCTTGTACTATGGAAATGTTAACGCTTGCATTGGCACAGTAAAACGGGGGGACAGGAGCTCATGTGCATCGGCATTGTTTTGTTACCAACAGTTTGTCCTACTTGCGAGATAGTAAGTTATTATTATACCAAAACGCTATTTACCAAATAAAAAAAAACTAGTAACAAAACCAAATGGCTTTGTGAGACAAGAGTTCCAACCGAGTCCTAAACAAAAACAAGCCGTTCAACTCAAGGATATTCTGGTCGTGCTGCACATGAGACAACCTCGAAATGGGCACACATTTTAATAACTTTCTAGTTGTCCGCACGTACCGACTCGATCAGTGATCTGATGCTCGGAGCAGCTGGGATCGGAATCGGCCCCGGACTAAGGGTCCGGAACTTGGAATTCGACTGCGGGAACTGAATTGCCTCGGAGACCGGCAGCTCCTGGCACAGAGAAACCACGCATTCAATCAGCACCAGCTAACCAAAACAATTCGAATTTCAAAGCTAGCTCCGCAATTCGAAGCAATCGCAAAGCATGCAGCAAGCCAGCTGGTCCCGGAACACAAAGCGCGCCGAATTTGGGCGCCCAAAACCCAATAGGAGTCCTCCCCAACTAGCAGAACGGATTGGGCGGGCGCGCGTACCTTTTCGACGAGCTCGTCGAGCGACATGGTCGCGCGATCCAGTCCACTTGGCTCCTCGCCGTCGCAGAAAAGTTCCCCGAGCTTGTCCTGCTCCTCGCTCGCGCGCCTTGTACTGCTTGGGTGGTGGTGATGCACTGCGTGGTCTCGGATTCGCACGGCGAGGAGGTGGGTGGTGGACCGGTGGGTGGGTGAGAGGAGGCGACGAAGCCGATGAGAGGAGCGCCACCACCTCCGCCCGCCCTGCCCGCTATTTATCGGCCTCAAGGTTGACGCCGACGGGCGCTGACAGGTAGGGAAGGACAAGGAGGGGCCCGCCTGCAGTGGCACAGACGCGTGCCGTCCTGTCAAGCGAGACGCGGAGCCTTCCTGGTCACTGCCGGGAGCGAAACTGGTTGGTGGGTCCACGTTGCTTTTGGCTTTTGTTCCGCCTTTTGTTAACCCCCAACGTTTGAGGAGAAATGTGATGTCTATGTCAGTTGAAAAAAACAAGAGGTGTGCATAGTTGCGCTGTGAGTGTTTCAATGAATTTTTGGGATTAAAAAGAATGATATAAATCAATACACAAAAAAATTCATTGGAATGCTTTAGATTTTTGCAGTAGAAAGCCTAAACAAAAACAAGCCGTTCAACTCAAGGATATTCTGGTCGTGCTGCACATGAGACAACCTCGAAATGGGCACACATTTTAATAACTTTCTAGTTGTCCGCACGTACCGACTCGATCAGTGATCTGATGCTCGGAGCAGCTGGGATCGGAATCGGCCCCGGACTAAGGGTCCGGAACTTGGAATTCGACTGCGGGAACTGAATTGCCTCGGAGACCGGCAGCTCCTGGCACAGAGAAACCACGCATTCAATCAGCACCAGCTAACCAAAACAATTCGAATTTCAAAGCTAGCTCCGCAATTCGAAGCAATCGCAAAGCATGCAGCAAGCCAGCTGGTCCCGGAACACAAAGCGCGCCGAATTTGGGCGCCCAAAACCCAATAGGAGTCCTCCCCAACTAGCAGAACGGATTGGGCGGGCGCGCGTACCTTTTCGACGAGCTCGTCGAGCGACATGGTCGCGCGATCCAGTCCACTTGGCTCCTCGCCGTCGCAGAAAAGTTCCCCGAGCTTGTCCTGCTCCTCGCTCGCGCGCCTTGTACTGCTTGGGTGGTGGTGATGCACTGCGTGGTCTCGGATTCGCACGGCGAGGAGGTGGGTGGTGGACCGGTGGGTGGGTGAGAGGAGGCGACGAAGCCGATGAGAGGAGCGCCACCACCTCCGCCCGCCCTGCCCGCTATTTATCGGCCTCAAGGTTGACGCCGACGGGCGCTGACAGGTAGGGAAGGACAAGGAGGGGCCCGCCTGCAGTGGCACAGACGCGTGCCGTCCTGTCAAGCGAGACGCGGAGCCTTCCTGGTCACTGCCGGGAGCGAAACTGGTTGGTGGGTCCACGTTGCTTTTGGCTTTTGTTCCGCCTTTTGTTAACCCCCAACGTTTGAGGAGAAATGTGATGTCTATGTCAGTTGAAAAAAACAAGAGGTGTGCATAGTTGCGCTGTGAGTGTTTCAATGAATTTTTGGGATTAAAAAGAATGATATAAATCAATACACAAAAAAATTCATTGGAATGCTTTAGATTTTTGCAGTAGAAAGGCGCTTTAGCATTTTCGAATACAAGGCAGTATCTGGCATCTGAATTGTTGTTTGCGCTAGATGCATCTTTCAGCTTATTGGTTAAGAGAAAATCCAAGCGTGCACTCAACATGTAGGGCTCGTTTGGAACAAGGCAAATTTAAAGGAATTAAGGAACCGTGACTTCCATTGCACAGGAAAGGAAACGCATGCCATGCAAAACGCAGGAAGCAGAACCTGAGGTATGAGCTAAATGAAATTTTCCTTTGGTTTGCGGACCGTGATGATTGCAATGGACCCACATACAAAACATGTAACTACGCCAGCTTAATGGATCAGGCCTCTTGTGTCTAGCGATGACCATACAGGCTACGGATAGAATCGGCATCAAGCGCGTCATTAAGATTAAAATGAATAGTAAAGGTGGTTGCAGGTTATTAGTTTATTTTAAATGCATTAGATTAGTGATAAATTGTTACTAATGGTTTCATTAGTTCTAATACATTATTTCATTCCTATGTTTTTCATTCCTGCATTCCAAACAACTCAAATTCCTAATTCCTCTGTTTTTTGTTCCTGTGATTTTATGACCATTCTTATTCCTGTGTTTTCTCTGTGTTTTTTTCTATTTCTGTGCTTTTCATTCCTTTGTTCCAAACATGCCCGTAACCAAAATGATTTGAATAGCTCAAGGATGACACAGACAACCAATAAGTTACTCATTTTCTCAGAAAAAAAGGTTTATTTCTTAGACTTGATTGACTAATTCTGGTCATCTGTTATCTAGGTGTTTCTTGTCCAAAGATGTGCACATTTATCTTCAGAAATTGTTACGTACTTGCTTTAGACACCACCGAACCAAAGAGACAGATTTCGAGGCCCCATGCTCCCAAACGCCGCGGCGAAACGTTCAAAAGCATTTCCACGAGTCTTGGTCATCGGCTATGAAAAGTTGGCCCGGACAAATCTCTTTTCTGATTACTACAATATAGTGGGAGTGGTTGGCAACGATCCAGCAAGCATGTCAATGCAAAGGCAGTATGACCCCAAGTCTTATTAGCCACTCCAACGCAGAGAAAGAGGAATTGATGACATTTTGCTAGTGCCTGCGTTGGACTTGTTGAAAACCTACAGACTGCCTTTCTTTCTTCGGATCGGAAAAGGGTTTCAGACTCCTATTCTTAAGTTCAGAGAGGGGCTTTGTGTTCTTGCCATACGGCTTTTGCTCTCGCTTTCAGAAACGTCGGAAAAAGTTCAGTCCAAGGTCACCTAGCAGCCGTTTGGCATCTACTAGATTCTTTGTAGCAGCACTTTTTGCTTGACATAGTATCTGCTCCAGGTGAGCCTATTGGCTCCAAGTAAAAGGTTTTTATTATACTAGCAAGGTAGTAACAAAATGTTGGCAATTTGGCACACTGACTTTTACTCGGGAAAGGATAGGCATCAGTGCAACAACTCGAGAAAGATCAACGATTGTGGCCGTTGGTCAGGATTTGGCCTGGCCGGCGGTCGTGCAGGCACGGTGGCTCCTCTTGACTTGTTTTTTGGCCGCAGCAGGCAATAGAGAGAAAAAAAAATAAAAACGGTGGTTGCGAACCAGCGTCGTCTTTTATTTGGCAGCGGAGACGCGTTTTACAGCGCTTTCATTCGTTCGTTCGCCGGGCGTCTAAAAGTCAGCGGCAGCAGCAGCACGATCGCGTCGGAGACCAGACCGGAGACCCTCAGAATTGATTTATAGCCGGAGACCCTCTAGGCAGCAAGCAGCGGGGAATCGGATGAGATCGCGGCGCGCGTGTAGGGCGTGCGATGACTTGCGCTGCGTCGCAGCTCGCGATCGACCAGGGCTGTGGTTGACACGAGGTAGGAAGCGGGTGGACTGCCACCCACTCTTCCGGTTCCCGGAGCAATCGAGACACACATGCATTGCAGCAGGAGACGGAGACGGTGATCAAATGCGATGCAGATTGCGCATTCACGAGACACACAACTGTTTCTTTTCAACCATCGGTTTGCTTATTCCAACCATACAAGCGAAGCGATTACGAAAGAGACGTCCTACAGATCGATCCTTCAACAGGCCTGCCTACCTCAAGACAGCACAACGGATCAGCATGCCCGTGTTATTACAGTCCGAGGGCACCTTTGCTCCGCTCCAACCCAACTGATGTGTACTTCTATCTGAAACTTCAGCCACAGTTCCACACAGGTAGAGTGATAGTGATATGCATTATCTGAAGGTTGATGGGAGTTTTTGGTTGTAGCTGTACCCTTAGTCTCTCACATAGATCCGTCGACTAGATATAAGCATCTCGCATTCGGTGGTGGTTGGCTCCCGTAAGCCTCGGTCACATTCCTCGTGAGCTCGTGGAAAATAACACTGAATTAGTCAGGGCCAGTGAGTCCACCCAGCAACATCAGCTCTACATACAAACCAGAGAATGACAAGTGAAAGACCCAATGTACCGTCGTTTCTTGCCACCTGCATGCATAAGAAACAGAACCCCATCTCTGTGTTAGAATTGCAGACGCTTGTAGCAGTAACTACGTAGACTTGACCAGATACCGTTCAATGGGTCAAAGATCATCATAGACTAAACCATATGGTTATTTCTGACCGACGTGTAGCTGCATTTCGTTAGCATGCACTCACTAGATTAAGCAATTTCAGATAGAAGAACTTAATGGGTGAGGTGCTCATTCCATTGACATTTATGGTATAAAAATGGGAAGCTTGGTACTAAGAATTATTCAGTTCTGGTCCAACCACTATCCGTCAGTTCATAAGATCTTTCAGAGGAACACTGCAGCAACTACGTGGATAATTTATACAAACGGCGTACCTTGCATTTTTCTGAAAGTTCTTTTAATAAAATTGTTGTGAAGATTGAAATGGTCAATTTAAACTGTCAAACTGAACTCATCAAATCAACATATCGAACCCTAAAAACTGACTTCAGCGGGGACAACAAATGAAATGGAAGAACAGGAAACTTGAACTCCTACTGCCTGTTACTGAACAACGGTGGTAGTGATGAAACATGCACAAGTACATCAACGTTTCAGTGAAATATAAGAAAATATACCTCCAGCCTTGGGAGCGCTACTTGAAAGTTAAGATCCACCTCTTCCAGCTAAATCTTGATAGCCCAAGATCAAGGGGAAAAACCCCCCATGCTTCTAGGTTCTATCACACCCTTCCTTTTCAAATATCGATTTCAGGTAAGATGTGAACTGAACTGATGACGCAGCAATGGCTGTCTCTTAGTGAAGAAAGCTTCTGATGAAGATATGACATTGCCATCTAACTCTGGTCTCAAGGATGCTGAAGAAGTTTCTGATGCTTTGAAAAATGGAAATAGGGACAAGGAACTACTCACATCATCCCACTCAAGATTATCCCACCATGTCTTCTCCCCTCTAATCCTCTTTAATTTACCCATCTCATTATCAAATGGCAGCTTCTTCAACCTCGGACAAGAAAACACGTCAATGTATTCCAGAGAAGGTAAGTCCAATCTCGAATTGCATATGCAATCTAAGCTTGGCAACGAATTCAGTCGTAAAATTTTCAGTAGTCGAAACCCTTGGCCTGGAGCTTCGTCTCTTACTTCCATAGCACTAACATTCTCAGTGTCAGCTAGCTGCTTCAGATGATTGCAGAAGGACACATTCAAATGTTCCAGATATGGCAGCTTTCTTATGCAAGATAGGTCCTTCAGTTGACAAGTTTTCCCCACGGAAAGGACACGAAGGTTCTGAAGATGACCTATACTAACCTTCTCTAGTCTAGGAAGACCCCAAATAGTAAGAAACTCCAGCCTCGGAAGATGACAACCATAGCAATGTCGCTTGTTTACATAGAATTCCTTCAATTCTGAACAGTTCATTACATTAAGAACAAACAAACTTTTTGGCACATTGAGAGTAAGAGATGTCTCTCCATTGAATTTATATAAACCAAGAAACCTCACGTGAATTCCCTGTATGTCAAGAAGTCTATGTAGGGTGCTCACCTTCCTTATTGATATTCCAACAGCTTTTAGTTCCCGAGTCAAGCAAGACAATTCTTCGATTCTAAACTCATCAAAATCCATGTGGTTTATTGATTCAAAATCTGCTTCGCTGCCTGCATACCTGCTACCGTATAGGTTTAATACCCGCAGCATTGACAAATTCGAAATAACACTGTAGGGTATCTTCTCTAAGAACTCCATATAGCTCAAATTCAAGTACTTCAACTTTCTTAGCTGCCCTATTGACATAGGCAATGATTTAATGTGAGTTTGCTTGAGTTGGAGATACTGGAGCTCCACTAGCGTGCCAATTTCTTCTGGAAGTTCTTTGATGGGAACCCAAGACAAATCCAAGTAGGTAACAGATAATATGCTTTGAAAAAGGGAAGGTGGGACGACCTTCAATTGAAAGTTCTGCTGAAGTGACAAGAGTTGGAGGTTTGGAAAGTTGATGGCCTTAGGCAGTTCACTGATGTAATTGCACATGAGTGATATCTTAATGGCTGGTCTCCATCTATCAATGTCTTTGTTTGAAATGTTACGAAGCCCAACGCCTGCTTGAACAATCCGTTTCGTGTTGTCATTGCCATCTGAAAATATCCAGAGTGCCATGTCTCGGATGATGTCGTGTACCCTCACCTCACTTTCTTCTAAGTCCCCATTCTCCAATAAACATGCACTTTTCAAACATTCAATAATGGAGTAACCCTTGTCATACGCTTCCTCTATAGTGTCATATTCTATCAAACCCATTCCCATCCAACAGTCTATGACTTCGACTTTCCATATTGAGTAATCTTCAGGCCATAGAGAACAGCATAAGAAGCATTCTTTGATACGTTCATCCTGCAGATAATCATAACTTAGTTTTAGCCTAGTGTATATGTGACAAACATTCCCCATATTTGGGATGTCATGAATGCGCGACTTCTTCAGATATGATAATGCTAGTGCCCATTCATGGCAAGTCTTCTTTGTGGACATTGCACGGCCAATAGTTGCTAGAGCAAGAGGCAAGCCTCCACATTCTTCTGCAACTTCCTTTGCTATATTTTCAATCCTAGAATCCAAATTAATAATATCTTCTGTTGCTTTTTCTTTAAACAGTTGCCAAGAGTTCTCTTGGTCCAAGCATTCAACAAATACAGTCTTGTGAGCTCCCATGTATCCACAAACACTCTCATAACGTGTTGCAAGAACTACCTTTTGTTTATTCAGGCCATTAGGATACGGAATACCAGCTTCAGCCAGATCTAAGTAATCCCATAGGTCATCCAACAGGAGTAAAAAATTCTTTCTCTTCAAGAAAGTTAACATATATGATGCCCGCATTTCAGTGCTCGAACCTGGTTTCAGGAACAGTCCAATCTTTTCAGCAATGTCTACTTGAAGTTGCTCTATTCCACAGGCCTTAGATGCCACCACATAAATAACAAGGTCGAAGCCATAATTTCCTTCGATCATATCTAAGAAGTTATTGTTAATTTTTCTCAGCAAAGTGGTCTTACCAACTCCTCCCATTCCCCATATCCCTACAATTCCAACTTTGTCATCTTTGAGGTACTGGAGAACTTTGCTGAAGTTACACTCTGTTCCTTTTGTTGAAGTTGTAATGGGCACTTCTTGCACAAAAAATGGTGGACTCTCAATTGAGACCTGTCTGAATGTTCCCCTTTCATGCAGGAGTTCAGCTTCCTTGAGCTTCTTGGCAGCCTGCATGCCAATTTCATACTTTGACCAATAACTAAAAGATCGCCCTCTCTTTTTCTGCCCATTTTTCATTTTGTTCACTTCATTTTCTATTGCTGTAACCTTTCCTATCCATTCTGAAACTTCAGGATTGCATATTTCTTGCTTTCTTTCAGAATTCTTAAGCCGAAGTTGGATTTCATGTTTCCTAGCTTCCAGGGTTTTTATAGTGCTGTCCAACTTCCCAATATTCTCCTCCATTTCTGTCATATATTTCATGTGCGCAATCACAGGATCCCATAAGTGGGATGCCACAGAACTAGTTATGAAACTGATCAACGTAGAAATGGACATGTATAAGAATAAAAGGTGAAGGTGAACAGGACAGATGTTCCACACTTGCACGAGCTTTTACTTCTCCAATGAACGCTAAAGCCGTCAGTACTGAGATCTGCAGGTAAGAAGCATAAGATAGGATAACCATTCATATTCAGTTAGAAATATGAACATCAATTGTCAATAACTGGAACCTTGGGATGTATATTGGTCATCGGGGATGAAAGGAAGTAATGCAAAACATGCTTTGTGTCTTGTTAAATTTTATTCTTCTTGTATATAATTCATTCTGGATATCTCAAAAAGCTGGTGATATTGGTTCTTAGTGAGTTACTGCTTGCAAAGCAAAAGAATCAATTGTGCACAATAAATCAAGTGTTCAATATAGAGCAACCGTTCACCTCACCACTGAGTCTGTCTGTTATCCTGTTTTTGATCCTAGCGCCTACATAGGAAAGTGGGCCACCAGGAATTCTCGAGATCATTGTACGCACAAGGCAGTTGTAATAAAGTTCAGTGGTACTAACTCATGGGTGATGTGAACCTGAAACAACTAGACGTCCTCCAATCATATTTACCTTATTCCAACGGACACAATTAAAGACAAGTACATGACTCAAACTGGTGGTGAAAACGTAGCCTTATACTTCACTGGCAATTGATCGAGCACATGGCGGACATTTTGACACACACAAAAGAATTTTTCTATCCCAGCAATTTAACTCACACAAGAGTGACCAACGCATATCACAAACCTCCGGAGGAATCAAATGGAACTTGTGGAGCAAAGTTACTAGCAGAATACAGCCGTCAATCAAATGGCAGGTCCATCTCTACAGCTAATTGGCTACAGAAAGGAACATCCACGAGTAATTAGCGTTTACAGTTGCAGGCCTAAGGCATACGGGGATACAATTGAATTGAACTTGGTGCTCAGGTAGCATATTGATAGACCAGATTCGCGTACCTTGTGGAGTGATCTCAACTTGTCCAATGCGGAGAGGGAGTCGATGCTTCGGACCAAGGGAGAAAGCGGCCTGTGTGGGGGAAAAAGATGCTCAGATGATAGCTGTGTGTTGGGTGAGGGGTCGTCACAGACTACCCAGTTTCGCTGGAAATTTCATAGGTAGTCAGCAGATTCACCGCGTGGGCTCGACTTTGTCGCGAGCAACGGCGAGCTGCCCTTGCGCGGCGACTTACGGGAAGAAGTTGTGGAGAACGAAAATTTCCTCGACGATTCGCGAGGCATGGGGACTTGCCGCGCGGCGGAGTAGCAGCGACGTGCTACAGCGACCGTCCAGCCGGAAACGGCGCCGAGCGCCTGACGTTGACATGTGCGGCGGGGCAGCTACTAGCACAAGTTGCGCCGGCGAACGCCGGCCTCGACCGTCGTCGCGGCCGCTGTCTTCTGGGCCATGGTTAGCACGGCTTATCGCTTATGGGCTCGACTGTAAAATGGACCGCATGCCTTATCGCTTATGGGCTCGACCGTGTCCGCTTTTTCTTTGTCTAGACTAGACGGGCCAGTAAGGTTTTGGGGTGGGATCGGCCCATTCCCTTGGAAATTTCATCGTGGTCCGTAGGTTTAGAGGGGGAAATATTCTGTGCAATTGGACTATTCTGTGCAACGGTGCAACAGGATAGCTCCGGCCAGACCTACAGAGCTTTTTTTGCCCAAACCGACAGAGACGTGTACGTCGTTACCACACGCCGTGCCCTCATTCCTGGCAAGAGGTGCCGCGCACATGCCGATTCGTGCAAGTGGGCGGCAACGCTGGGCCCGGGTGCACGTAGATGGACACGGGGCCGCCGTGTCAATCCCTTCCTCACGTCGTCTGCTTGCTTCATTCGTCCAAAGCTCCTGCGCAAAGTGCGCACGCGCCCGGTCTAATGTCTCGTTTCGAATCTTGCTCGGTAAAGATTGGAACTTCAAGAACCAACACAAATCATCCAAAATTTTACTTAACTAGTATTTTATAGTGTCTCTTTTATTATACAACTCAAACACTCACAATACACGCACACTCATCCTTATAAACATCTATAAGAACGTACATACGTAACTCTTACTTTGTAGTTAAAGAGCTAGCTTAGGCTTAGCTATACTAGACTCGAGAGATTCTGCGCAGAGCTCGGAACACAATCAGGGTTCGGTAGTTCTCATCAGACATCTTCCAAGCTGAAGTCTCAAGCCGACCTGTTTACGAGCAAGTTTCTTTAGTACTCGGGCAGAGAATCAGGGAGAGGCGAAGAGCAATTTTACAGTGGCGCTAACTATCTGGGGGAAATATTCTGTGCAATTGAACTATTCTGTGCAACGGTGCAACAGGATATTTCTTCTGTCAGATCGTCATCTGAAGGCCTCTGTTTCTTCCGCCATCGGACTGTAAGTTTTTTCAGGAACCCCCGGTGGATTTCCTTTTATCAAATATAGAACCTGGTCCTCTTCCTTCACTCCGGCGAGTTCGGCCATCCAGAAATGGATCGAGAAAAAAGTCAGGCAGCCTTGGGCACGATCTGGTGGACTAGTGGAGTCACGCACCGCCGCCGGTTGGTACTCCGACCCTCTGCCTCATGCATTGCCACCGGTAGCCCCCTTTCCTCCGCCTTTGGCAGATCCCCAACTCAAGCTCCTTTGAATGACGCGGCTCTGAACTGATGAATTGGCGGTGCTTTCTTTTGATTTGTTGAATTGAATTGATAGTACTATTGCTGGGCGCTAGCTGCTCTCATCTTCTTCTGGCGCACGGATGATT
This sequence comes from Eragrostis tef, assembly GCA_000970635.1. NCBI lineage: Eukaryota > Viridiplantae > Streptophyta > Magnoliopsida > Poales > Poaceae > Eragrostis > Eragrostis tef. The sequence continues at coordinate 39,806 of LAPY01000523.1, read as the reverse complement.
TTGTACCCGTATAATTCTACAAGATGTTGCTTGGTTATCATTTCACAAGTGAAATTACAAATTCTCAACTGTTGCATGAACACAGAGGAGCCATAGTCGCAGACATAGCCGCGAACGCCGTGCAGCGGCCATGGCTGGCCGTGGATGGAATGAAGCTGACGATGTGGTCATTGGTAGCAAAAAGGTCGGCATGGAAGGCAACAAGTAGGTGCGGAACTGCCGACGGCAACAAGCCTTATCCAATCTCAAACCTTTTCTAAACCTGGCACTACGAACAGGATGTTCGTTCCATGAGTTAATTGCAGAATCCTCGAAGCTCAAGAGCAACATCAACGAGAGATCTAGAGAAGAAACGACGCGGTGACCTGAGGGGATTTTTCTACGAACAATCAATTAGCATAAGGGTGTTTTTGCGATAGCGCACAAGTCGGATGGTGGGAGAACGCATGGCCTTCAGATGACGATCCGACGGAAGAGATATCCTGTTGCACCGTTGCACAGAATGGTTCCATTGCACAGAATATTTCCCCGGTTTAGAGAGAACCGGAAATGGAGAAAGAGACTAGTCTTTGGTTCAAAAAAAAGAAAGAGACTAGTCTGTGATTCTTGAACTGCTTGGACACTTTGCACCAGAAATTGTCGTGACACCATTACGAACCATTATGATATTTCGGAGTTTATTTGATTCGTGACGATACCAAATCAGATACAGCCACGCGAAAAAAAAGGTTAGCCGATTATTAGTTTGGCAGACATCAATTCGTTCCAGGTTGCGTACAAGAAAGTTCCTCTTAACCACTGCTTAATTTCTTCGTTCGTTTTTGGCACCGTGTGCCAAGACATTGCTCATCTCACCCAGCGAGCTCGAATAAGGTAGTATCGGCCAATCAATCCTTGAGAACCGGCCCGATCTGGCTACAACTTCAGAATACAGAGCTAGCGACAAGAACTTTTGAGCTGCCTGGGCATAACAATTAGCTTTCATTTCGAGCTTGAACAAGCTTTGCGCTGCTGCCTTGTTTCTCATTTGTCACCTTCCTAGAACTAGCTATAGCTAGTTTTCTCCACGCCACTTTTGCGTGCCGATCACTTGTCGACTGCTTGGCTGGGAACTTTTTTCATTTTCTAAAAAAAAAAGTCTCGCTACTACTAAAATGGCTTTGACACATTCATCAGATAGAGAGCCTTGTAGCTTTATGCTATGGATCGGTAATCTTGTAGAGCAGAGTATGGACTTCTCTTCAGGGAATATGCGCCATACCACGGCGCTCCATCGGAACAAAAATATAAAGTGCGAACAATAGAGACGTCACCTTTTTATATTTTTTATACGGGATAATATGTAGTTGTATGTACTACATGAGGTTGTATCCTCTCATGTACATGTATGTTTTCGTTTAAAAAAAATGTACATGTATGTTTCTCTCCTAGTTCAGGTACGGCTTCTTTTGTCTCCCGTGTGCGCAGTCATTGTCTGAAGTGCAGCCAGTTCGTACAGTTGGGGAGCTCATTCGCAACCTAACCATCATGGATCCGAAAAGTACAAAACCAATCGTTAAAGAAGGTTCACGAGTTCGTGCGCTTTCCAAACAAAACAAAAACAAAGGTCCGAAGCGTCGGTTGGCCGCTGTGGCTAGAACACGATGTGGTTTGGGACGGTTGGTTTCTCGTTGCAAGGAGGATTCAACAAGCTGTGTCATGTCAGGATCGGAGACAAATGCTACTTGGTAGGCAGTTTATTAACTTGTTAGACTCGCAAAGGACTTGAGAAATCAGACGTGACGACGCGCTCGAAAGGTACCAAGTGCGAAGCGAGAGTCAGTGAAGTCCAGCACTTGTCAAATCGGGGAATCCAACGAACGCAAGTACCCAACGTAACCACCGGTCGCAAAGAATCTCGTAATCGAGGAATCACAGGCGCGAACGCCCGACACACCAACCACCGAGAAAGAAGGAATCCAAGTGCTGGACGCAACCAACCGCCGACGGGCCGGCCGGCACGCCGAACCGAGCGATGCATGCAGTTTGATCGCCTGCAATGTGCGATCGGTTTCGGGAGTCAGGGCGTGCGTGCGTGACCCGGCTTGTTGGTTGATGACCGAGTTGTAGGAGAGGGTAGCTTCGACGCAGGCAGAGGAAATGAGGAATCAACTTGATCCATCAATCAGCCGCCTCTCCACGTTGCATCGATGTCATTTTCGGTGCATCCAGCCGGCGATCAACGACCTATTCAGGTGATCATTCACGCGTTGCACGGACCACAATATGGTGATATATTCTAACTCGAAATGTTAGTTACGTGTTGAAATTTTTAAGTCTCGATGTGACGCTGACAATTTTTACAAACTAAGTGTTGCTAAGTTTTTTCTTGTTCTATCTAAAGAAGAAGCCTGCAATATTTTATGGAAATGTTAATTAATTAGCAGTTTTCACATGCATTAGTTGGACTTTTGACTTGGTCCAATATGCTCGCGTATTGATTGTACAAGGATGCTTATATGGTGTACTATGAATCCTGAGCACCCAGGAGGGACTGTCACTTGTCAATGGAGGCAATGTATGCATTTAAAGAGGAAGGAACGAAAGGAACCGGTAACATGGAAGGAAGAGAGAGACAGAGCACCGGCCACTGCACTTTCTACGTACCTCTACTTGATGCTAGCAAATATGGTATACTTACAGTCGATCATGTGTCTGCTGCCTTGTTTGGCACTCTCATGTGCTAGCAAATATGGTCCTTAGGACTAAACAATACTAAAAGATGGGTCGCCTAATTTTTTATTATTGGCTAATGTGCCGGTGGAAGACAATGACGTATGCCTATCCGTCCACAGCAGCCTGGAATATACTTAAAAGGATTGTACTCCAATAATAAAATCGTTTTTCTGCATGCATATACTTACAAGGATTGTACTCAAGGAACAATCAATAGTTTGAACTAGCTAGGGATATCGCGTACATAATTCTGTGCCAACTTTGAAATGTTTGACGTGAAGATAGCTGCATGTGCCAAATCCAAGGCAAGCACGTCTGTAGAAAGTAGCCGCAACCGACGCCAGCGAGGTAGAAATCGGTCAACAGGATCCGTGCCATGACCAGACCTCGCCTCGCCTCGCCGGTCCTTAAAACCCCGACGCCGGAGTCAGATGGACGCCACAAGCAGGTCGGTCGGTTTGCTGATCCCATTTCCACACTCTTCCAAGCCACGTCATGGCCGCCTCAAAGCTCCAAGACCTCAAGGGTCTCAAGAACGACGCCATGGACGACGTGAACAACAAGAAGGGCAACTTGGGCTTTGTCCATTTCTTCTTCCTCCTCTCCGTCATCCTTTGCGTGCTCCTATACGCGCCGCGCGTCTTCGTGGTGGTCCCCTACCGCGCCGACTTCTTCGCGGCGGCGGTGGATCCGTCGTCGAGTAACAACAGATCGGCACCGGTGGGCGGCAATGCGGGAGACGACGACGGCATGGTGGTTCATCTTGACAACCAGGTGGGGTCCCCGTGCTCGGCGATGGGCAACCACAGCATCTGCTGCGACCGCTCCGACTTCAACACCGACGTCTGCTTCATGTCCGGCGACGTGCGCACGGACGCCGCGTCGCTGTCGCTCCTCCTCTTCCCGCCGCCGAACGTCACGGCGACGGCCGAGGAGGAAGAAAGGGTGCGGCCGTACACGCGCAAGTGGGAGCGCCTCATCATGGGGACGGTCCAGGAGGTGCGTCTCCGGAAGGTGGCTAGTAATAATAATAATAAGCGGCCGGAGGAGCACCACCGGTGCGACGTGGTGCACGACGCGCCGTTGCTGGTGATGACGGCGGGCGGGTACACGGGCAACTTCTTCCACGCCTTCGTCGCGTGGTGCTGGGCGTGCTCGCTTACAACCCGTGGTGGGCCGGCACGTTCGGCGAGATCATCTCCGGCCTGTCGGGCTACCCCGTGGTGGACCTGCTCAACGACAAGCGGACGCACTGCTTCCCCGGCGCCATCGTCGGGACACGCTTCCACGGCATCCTGAGCGTCGACCCCGCCAGGCTCCGGGACAACAAGACCGTCGCCGACTTCCACCACTTCCTCGCCGGCGTCTACGAGCCCGCCAAAGACAACATCAACAAGAAGCAGCAGCAACGGCCGCGGCTGGGGATCGTGTCGCGCAAGGGCACGCGGGTGATCGAGAACCAGGCGGCCGTGGCGCGCCTGGCGTCGTCGGTGGGGTTCGACGTCGCCGTCCTGGAGACGGCCAACGGGACGCCGCTGTCGGCCGTGTACGCGGCCGTGAGCGCGTGCGACGCGCTGGTGGGCGTGCACGGCGCCGACCTGACCAAGCTCCTCTTCCTCCGCCCCGGGCGCGCGTCGCTGGCGCAGATCGCGCCCATCGGCATCTCCCCGATCGCGCGCGACTGCTTCGGCGAGCCGGCCAAGAGGATGGGGCTCCTCTACGAGCAGTACGAGGTGGCCGGGCGCGAGAGCTCGCTCAGCCGCAAGTACCCGCTCCACGACGTCGTGCTCACCGACCCGGAGGCGGCCGTCAAGCGGAACGGCGGGTGGAAGTTCGTCGCCAACGTCTACCTGCGCGGCCAGAACGTGACCCTGGACCTCCACAGGTTCCGCCACACGCTGCTCAGGATGCACGCGCACGCCCTCCTGCAGTCCCGGCAGCCGCAACCGGAACGACCACGGTGATGGCCTCGTCGTCAGCTTGCCAGTCGCAGAGGGTTGGGAATCTGCAGCCATCCACCATCGGTACGACGGTACCTGTGCACGATGTACCTACGACGCAACAAGTGTTGTCGTCCGAAGCGCTGACTGCCATTTTGGCATCGTGTTGATCACAGGACCGTCCGCATGTTCTTGCATTGTATCGTTACGTTCTTACAGGTAGTGAATGAAGAAACAGACAAGATGACTTTGACAGATATCACACCCGAATGTTGTGGAGTACTGCTATTGGCTCGGGGTACCATGGCCACGTATCTATGCAGCATATCTATACAGATGCAGTCAGTGTTAGAGATAAACCTTCTAGATAGATATTCCCGTTTAGATTGTGATCACGGTAGTTGCATCTAATACGATGCTTTGTTGTAATCCTAACTGTAATTGCCTTGTACTCCACGGCATTGCTGGTGTATAAATACATCATGCGTATCCCAGGTTTGGGTATCGCTTCTGCACTCTCACATGGTAACAGAGCCATTCTCCTCCATATGCATCTAGCGATCTTTTTTCGCCATGGCCTCCTCATCGTCCATGGCTTCCAATCTCCTAGCCACCTCCGTCACGGAGAAGCTGTCCCGGGACAACTATGTCCTGTGGCGCGCCCAGGTTTTTCTCGCCGTCATCCGTGCGGCTCATCTTGCCGACTATCTCGACGCCGACATTGCTGCGCCGTCGAAGAAGCTGAAGACCGACAAAGGCGAAGAAGATAACCCTGTGTACCGCACCTGGGCGGCGCAAGATCAGCAGCTGCTGGGGGC
>LAPY01000523.1:14998-26093 GCA_000970635.1 Eragrostis tef | reverse complement strand
GCTCGCGGACTTCTTGAACGGGTTGGTGCAGTCGGACCCGTACATCTCGTCGCCGCCGTCGGCGTCGACGCACGGGTAAACGGCTGACGCGTTGCGGTTGACCCTTCCAGGTGTACTGTACAAATCTAGCTAGTACCGTACGTAGTCAGCTTGCCCAGGGATACGTATTTTTTTGTCAGTTCATCATGTGAATAGACTGCCATTAGCACTAGTCGAGTTTAGCGAGTTGATGTTGACCCGAACTTCTGTTTGCATTCGCAATGAAACAAATTGCTTGGGCTAATGCGAAATTCTGGACCTCACTACTGTTATTTCAGTATTCGTTGTTAGTAGTCTTTTTCATTTTCCTTTGGCTACCCGTGCATAGTATATTACTATCTCTAACACAAATAGCATTCACTCGAATCTCTCCTCTAGTCACAAATACTTATATTAATTACTGTCTCGACGTCACTCCCGGTCATTTTCATATAGCCAAAAAAGGAGGCTGCATTATTCTTTCTTGTACTAGATGGAGGCGCCCTTGGGTCTCATAATCACTGCCACACCCATTTCGTTATTATGACAACTATAATATTGTTATTGGCACATTACTGACAAGAAAATATAGTAATATTACGATGAAGAAAGGTATCATCATGGTTCATGAACCCACGAGGATCAAGGAATTGAATGTGTCAAACGATGGAGAAGTTCGCAGTCGCCTGTTCAAAGATTCGTTTCAACAACAGCTGCTGAAGTTCCTCAGAAAAAGAAAAAAAAAACAGCTGCTGAAGCGTCGTGCCGCGATCATCCCGCGGTGGCATTACCGTCAGCAGGCTCTCTGTACAGGGCCGGGTATCATGACCATTTGCACCATATTCGGCCAGCATTGGTCCAACCCAACCATACCGTTTGGGAGGGCTGGATATTCCACCATTTTGGCCCAGTTTCCCTGCAGGTTTAGGCCAGCATGGAAGCGAAGCAGGTGACCGGAGACAATTTCCTTTTAGACGAAAACCCCAAAAAATGACAGGTTTGAACCGTGGAAAAATTATCGAAATTATGCAGAACGCTCAGTGTTGATGAAAACTACTTCCTCTGTTTGCTTGCGAAACTACTACTGCCAGCAGGAAATTGATTCTCGCATACTGTGTATATAAGAGAGAAAATTAGTATCTTCGCCTCTCACCGTCCCTAAAGTCTGAAGTCCTCTCTTCGGAGTTCCTTACCCTTTTGATGCGTATTCTGACTGAAGCAAACAGACTTTGTACACCCCCATCCGATGGTCGCCGTTTTCTGACAATGAATTTGCAAGTGAAGAAAAGATAGCGGTTTTGCATCGTTTCTAGATTCTGTAAGGAACCAATTAAGGATACAACCATGAGATTAGCTTGCGAACAAGCGTGGTACTGGTCCTTCTCGAAATGCAGAAAAAGATCTTCCTACTTGCACCTGAAGATATAATTTCAGCATCGTATAATCACGTAGTAGTATAGTATTAGTTTAAGACGACCACTTGCGTCAAGGTTCGCGCGTGATAGCTGTATCTAACGACGGTTCGCTGCACCTGGCTGGTGAACTGGCAAGATCCTGAAGCCAAAACACCTTTGGTCAGTGCTCGTACATCCCCCTACTTGACATATTGATCCGTACCAGTTATCCATCTCGGAAAATGGAAATACTGCCATCTATCATCGCTGCGGTAAGATAGGCTGAATACGGTTTCAGAGATTACCAAGGTTGCACCTGAAGATTATCCAGCAATTTTCTTTATAAAAGGGAGGTGTGTGTTTTTTCGTCCCTGAATTCATCCAGTTCAGTCGCTGCCAACTATTCAGCGGTTTATATATAAATCGCACATCAACTTGAGACAACTACTTTGATCAAGACTAGCTATATGATCCGTATCTAGATCTGTTTTCATTTTTTCATTGCATCTGGATGAACTAAACTAAAAAGATCTGGAAGGATAAAAAAAACACCGTAACTTCAATTTTGTGAAGAATGTAGTGCTCAGCTAGACAGCCTCAAAGCAGACTGACACATGCATGCACGCATTAGCCAGAGATCGAGCACATAGTTCTCGCAGAGTTTTCTAAAATAATGAGCATATACGACTGCAGCTTCGTAAGTCGCTCTGGACTGTCTACTCAAAAGCAATGCCGCCAGTAGCTTTGCGCAGGTTGTTTAGCTGGCGATGATCCGTTGCTAATGGAAGTACACCTGCTCAGGTGAAGTGAACGTCTCTTTTTTCCTCTACCAAGGCAGGTGAAATGAACCTGGCTCAGGCATCCACAGTTCTATATGCGTTATCAGTGAAAATATGTCTCTCACTTTCGGAGGTCCGCTAGTTTCAGTAGACTAATTAATTAAGCACGTCACCAAGGAAATCATTATATAACGAGAAAAACCCATATCTTGATCAACTAGCTAGAATCAGCTGCCAATGCATTCGGAATATCGTCCTTCGTGCTTTGAACTCGTGCACTGCAGGGAACCGTCGTTAGTACTTATTTCCATCCCAAGCTAATAAAATCTTCACCCTACTGTTTATTAGAATCTCTTTAAACATTATGTGCACCGGCCCTACTTAATTTTCCGTCTATCAAATGATTCCTTTGTAGTACTAGCTATCAATCTATCATGATACTACTAGCAACCTTTTACTGTAGCATTTTATGTACTTTCATAGACAACGTTGTGCCAAGTTGCATAAGAAAATTGGTAGGGTTTTCTCGGCTAGGTGCACTGAACATTGCAGGCACTGGAGCCAGCACGTATGGGACACGCAGCCTGGAGGCGACGATGCCGCGGCAAATGCTCACACGGTTGGGCTTCCGTATGTCACTCTTTATTCGATCGTTAGAGCCTACGTGCTTCTATATGGTCTACACGCAGCTTGCCAATGAGCAGAATCTTACGCCCTCAAAAAATAAAAAGAAGTGCATAGTTTTACTGGGATGCATGAATGTGTCAAAAGAAACAAAGACACGGTTGACACTTATTACCGCACCTAATAATGACCTGCTAGCCAAAACCTACGTGTATTTCTTCTCCAGAAATCCATTCTTGTTCTCTCCAAGGCTACCATGCGCTATTCTAGATTTCTGCCCATTCAGGGTCAGCTAGTTACACGACTATGAGCTCACACACGCAAACGGGTCGGGGACGCCGCCCGGCCTGCAGCCATGTATATATACTACGACGATGCATCTCCCTCCCCGTCCGTCATCTCTGTCAGGACATGCACACGTCACACATATGCTTGCAGCTTGTATATGTTAGGTTTACTCTTCTAGATACACTTGTGTTGGTTGCTTGCAGCACGCAGGCCGCCGGGGATGGAAGGAGGCATGGTGATGCTACTCCTGGCGGGGGCAGCCCTGATTCTTCTGCTGCTCCCGCTAGTGCTTCCTCCCCTGCCGCCGCCGCCGTTGCTTCTCCTCATCGTTCCCGTGCTCCTGCTGCTCGCGCTGCTTTCCCTCGCCTTCCTCCCCAACCGCGACGTCTACGGATCGTCTGATCGCTTCGTTTAGTGATGGATGCTACATGTCAACGCTTCCACGGACTGCCGGCAAGCTGCAATGACGTCGATGCACAAGACATTGAAGCAGCGCCCTAGCTGGACTTTTAGTAGTAGGACTGGTTTCTTTTCCATGTGTTCTAGGGATAGTGCGAGGTCGTAGGAAGTTCATGTGCATACCATTGACTTGTATATGTAGCAGTTTAGGTGCAGCTAGTTGTGACGTTCTTTCACTGGTACTACTTGTTATATATTGCAGCTTGGAATATCAAGTCAGCAATTTTGAAGATTTCAGATCAAGAGCAGTGGTAAAGCAAGGTCGGTATATCCATCGGTGACATGTACTACATTGACAAGTCATCGTTGCATTGTACATGTCACTTTTTCGTATCATAGAGTTTAATACAAAGTAACATCCTTTTATTTAGTAGCCCCATACTTAAGTTCTTATAATACATATCGTCAGAATTTGTATGGGCATCAGGCCATGTTTGGATACAAAGTATTTTTGAAGTTCTGTAAGAATACTATAGTATTGCAAAATACTTTGGTTTTGGGAGGTATGGAGGTGTTTGGATGTAACAAGTTTTACAGTTTTAAAAATCATGGTATTGCTAAAAGTGCAACAATCCTGATCTTTTTTTTTCTAAACCATGATTTTGCTTGACACTGGCTTTTAAAACCCTATTTTCCCAAGACTTTGGTTTTGTAAAAATCCAGCACCCAAACATGCCCTAAGATGATACTATGAGAGATGTAATCGCACACTATATTCATTCATCTCGGAGAGTTTAATTTCTAGATGTACAACGGAGCGGTTGAGCATAATCGACGATCCTACAAAATAGTCGGTCATGGGCATGGTGAACGGAGGTGGGAAAGGGGAAACGCCGCCACTTGGGAGTTGCAACCACTCCGGTGAGAAATGTTCATAGCCTAACAACAAGGAAACTACTGCTATCTGTTTCTACACTGCAAGTACATTTATTTAGATAGAAATACCCCCCCCCCTCTCCCAAAAAAAAAATCACCCATGTTTGACATTACTCTTGTTGTTTTAGTTTGCCTAATCCAAACTTTTCTAACTTAAGCAGTGATCATACAAATTTGTAATTTAATAATAACATGCAAATTAGATATTATATGAAAGTATTTCTCACGACAAATCTTAAGATACAAGTTTGATGTTGCTAATTCTCATGAATTCATTTAAATTTGTGCTCAAAGGTACAAAAATTAGATTTAGGGCCAAACCTAAAACAAGTAGAATCGGATAGTACCAATACAAGTCCCATCGATCGATCAGCTTGCATGTCCTAACCGAGCCATCACTCATTGGTTGCAGAACAACAGGGAGAACCGCAGAAGGTCCCCGCAGTTGTTGCAACTCGCAAGTAGCGGCGTTTCCGATCGACCATTGGTTCAATGCACAGTTGCACAATTCATACCAAAATAAACTCAATTGGGACCAAAAGTTAAAGAGAGAGAGAGGGGATGCCAAGTTGAGTATATGTACTCAAATTAAAGCTAGCAAAAGACAGCTGCTCCTGTTCTTGTTTGTCGACTTCAGCTGCCCTGACCTAGATCAGTGAGCACGCACCGAGAACTGTCTAGAAGCCAAGGCGGCCACTTGTGCATTGCTCTCTATATATTGGCGTTAAAGGGGTGCGGCATACATGCGAATGCAATGAACCTGGATACGAGCAGTCCTATGAAACCAGCAGCGGTCGAGTAGCCATGCACACATAAGCTGCCAACTTTATTTCCCGTTGGTCCTTGGTCGATGGATGGACGCAGCGCAAGTTGCAACCGATTTTTTGAAATCTTTCTCCAACTTGATCGCGCAAACAGCATCTCTTAATATACTACTATCATATGAATTAATTCTCTTCTTCAATTTATTTATGAAACCAAACAGTGTTTATCCGACACATAGGATCTTATGATTCATGCATCTACACAGTCCTTACTATTTGTTATATAAATATATCAAAAAAGAAAAGATGAACCGATCTGTGTCTTGGTGTGCATATGTTTGATCACTGCATCTTCGACAGACTAATTAAATACTATTTTGATGAAGAGACCACTACTAGATAAAAAAAGAAAAGATGAACCGATCTGTGCCTTGGTGTGCATATGTTTGATCACTGCATCTTTGACATACTAATACTATATTGATGAAGAGACCACTAGCTAGCAGTGTTTTTCAATATCATTGTACGATAAGGTAAAGTGATTGAGCTATTATTTGACTGGATCCGTGCCCTAGCAGCCCGCACAAAGGCATACACAAGTTGCGAAAGGAAAATTGGATCTCAAGTTGACGGAGTGGTAGCAGCTTTGGTGCATTGAATCTAAGGCGCATGACGCAATGATTCACTCAACGTCCGACCGGCTGAAATATCTGAAAAATCGTTGCTGCTGAATCATCACTGTCATGCATGCATGCATGAGTGATCGTACGGTGATACGATCGGTTCAGTTCGTAGCCGAGGCCGAGGCTGCTGCGGCTCGGGCAATGCGAACGCATCAAGGTGCCCGCTGCCGCGGTGCGTTGCGGCGGCGAGGCCAATGCCTACCTGCAGCGAGGCACTCCGTATCTCCCTCCGCGGATGGAATCGATGGATGCGCGTTTCAGATGGGCCTCAAGATGGGGAATTGTGGGCCCGAGTAGGATGTCCAAAGTCGACCGGCCCATTCTTTTTTATTTATTTTTGGGAGAGGAATAACGGGCGTTCGATCTCCTCTGATGAGAAGTGAAAACAGATCAGACAGCCAAAAAGAAATATGGACAAGCCATTGTTCATCCTAGACTGCTAGATCTCCTCATAGATCGAGGAATCAGATGAGAGTCTAGCTATCGCCAAGCAGGTTCGGACTTTAATTAGGACAACAAACAACAAATGGAATGACACCGTCGCAACGGACACATCGAAGGCTAACCCTAGCTCGAAAAGTTATACATCTTGCAAGACAGATACAGTGCACCCAAATGTTAAAGTAAGTACTATGCTACTACTTGCGTGACACCACAGGACACAGATTTCCCAGCGTTTCTCTGCTGCGCTGCTTTATGCTTCAATTCATGGACCGATGCCTTTGAATATATATATAATTATATATCATCGACCAACTTGCACCATTTCATGAGGATAAGCGTCCTAAGTTCGATGTCATTAGCTGGCACTAGAGACCTAACACCTGCGGTGACATGAATCTGGATGCAAATCCAGAACACGTACGACTGTAAATTAAGCATATATACTCATGAATTCAGTCACTTTGGCCAAAGTGTCCAGTGCCTAGTTACAGTATAATATATGACAACTAAAGGACGTGCGAACCTTGTTTAGAGAAAAGTATAGCACATGCATGATGTGGGTGCACTCTTATTCGACCAGGCTGAAGTTTTCGCTTTGATCCATGACCCTGGCTGAAGGAGGGGAAATATACCCATCTCTGCACTACTGAATAAGGATTGGCTACACATAAATTATGTATATATGATGCTAGATAAATTCAGAGGTGCAGTTATCACTACTCACTACACCCGGAACTCTATGACAACTTACAATTTCGGTTCTTGCATTGTGCTTTAAATTTGAAACAAGAAACCCCTGACCATATTCTATCTGGTCGCCTCCAATGTTGTCACGATCTGTATATATATGTGCGTCAGGTCGTCAGTTAACAACCATATGTTCAGCTGCACACTGCATGCTAACTGTTCCTTATCTCCCCCTCTCTCTCGAGCATAAATCCACAAGACAATCCAACAGTCAGATGTTAATTGATACTATATCATACAAGAGTACGGCTAGTTCAATAAACTTCTGTTCTCGTTGCAAAAAATAAAACAATATTATATCCAATCAACTAGTCATTAACTAGTATCTTTCCCAAAATATGGCATGGTGGTTGGCCTAGCAAAGATCCATGCCCCAAGATCATAGCACAATCTTGGCTTTTCCACATAGTACATCTTTGCTACTCAGCTGGCTAGCCAAGCAGGCTCGCCAGCCGAATATTTATAGCTTGAAGTGGCCGGCCGGCGTCCGGGGACACAAAGCCTAAGATGGACACGGCGGCGGTGCTGCTGCTGCTTGCGCTGGTGGCTGTTCTCCTTTGGTGCCCTCTTGTTCTGCCACCGCTGCCGCCTACTCCCCCGGCGCTCTTCGTCTGGATCCCAGCGCTCATGCTGCTTCTCCTCCTCGTCCTTGCTTTCTTCCCAGCTCGGTAACCCAGTTATTAGCTGAAGCTCAGAAGGTTTGTTTCTAGACTCCATAGCTGAAACTTACATGGCTAGCAACAGAAATAAGTCAGGTCATTCTCCTTTTTGGTGTCGTTTGGTTAAGAGCTTCTACAACAGTTGCATGTAAAAAGCTCAAAAATAACATTATATGTATGTTGTCATGCCGTTGCCGTTTGATCTACATCTCACTAAGTTAGCCTCCCTCTTTAGGTGTTTGAATTGATCTGAAAGAGAGTATAAATCCATGGTGATGGAAGAGCAATGAAGCTATTGAGGGAAAAAATTGGATGGGATCTACATAGCAAGCACCTAATCTCTGGACTGAATGTTTTCTGCTTATTGTTTACGAAATACTTTGACACTGTTGTATATTGAATAAAGACGCGTTGCGTATTTGTGGTGGTGGAAAATGCAAAACGGTACCGGTTTTCAGAATACATGTATGACAACAAAATTTGACAGGAGATATTATTTTTTTCTGCTGATTTCATGTGAACCTGTCGGCAAATTTACCGGATGTCAAGGATATTCCGGTTTCTAGTAGTGATACTAGATAGTACCCTTTTATAACAATTGCCAAAAAGAAGGTACTCTTTTATTTATACTACATTTTTTAGGTAGTGGACTTTTATCTATTTGTATAAGAAAACTGTCACGTGCAAGATAACCCTAGCCGCTAAGGCTAGATAATATAGCAGGGGATTGAGATTAGAAGCAATAGACAGGGAACTAGAGAATAAGACGGGGAAAACTAGAATAATCTCAACTTGCTTAATTCTTCAATGGCCGTGACCTCCAGTATATATGGAGCCGGCAGGTTACATTGTAACAGACTCAAACTCTTGACTTTCCAAACTAAATTAGGAAATTAACTATGAAACCGACTTAAACCCTAATTGGACTCTTAACACAACTTGACCACGCACATGACATCTCTCCCCTTCTGGACAAACAGCTCGTCCTCGAGCTGTAGAAAAAATTAAGGAGGATCTTCTTCAAAACCAATGACTTCGATGACAAATAGTCTCTTGCAATTATGACCAAAAACATATTTTTCATCACAGTTGTAGCACAATCCATCTGCTTTTCGTTGAGCCATCTCCACTGGTGTTAAACGCTTCCTCGGTAACGTGGCTGAAAGAGAAAATGACTTGCCAGTGCCCGCTGAACTTGCAGAAACTCGCCCACCAATATTCATGCGCTGCTCATAAGCCTTGGCTAACATTATTGCATCATCAAGTGTAGCTGGCTTGTGCAAAGCAACATCGATCCTTAATGGATGTCCCAGTCCAGCCGTAAACAATTGAACTTGTTGGCTTTCAGTTAAGTCATGGTCACGACAGGCCAATGGAAGGAACTTATCACAATAATCCTCCACGAATTCTGTGCGACGGAGAAGAGCAAGCTCACCGAGGGGACTTTCAGTCAATGGAGGACCAAATCGTGTATGAACCAGTTGCACAAAACGTCGCCAAGACGGAGGCCCAGAATTAAGCTCAAGGCGATAATACCACAACTGAGCTGTCCCAGTCATGTGCAAAGATGCATACCAAACTTTGCGGTTCTCCGGTGTATTCTGGCCACGAAAGAAAGTTTCACAGCGATTCAGCCAGGGTAATGGATCTTCTTTCCCATCAAATGTCGGGAACTCAAGCTTAGGACGTGCATGAAACCCATAATCGTCCTGGTGACCATGAGGTTGCGGCAGCGGCGGCGGAGGAGGAGGAGCATGATGTGAAAACGTCCCTGGTTTGACTGTCGATGAATTTTGCTTGCCATCACCTATGCTGGAACCATCACGAGAAGGAGGAGGACCCTTGCCCAAGATGCCGTCCTCCACAGCAGAATTGTCTTTGCTGGCAGAGGAGCCATTGTTATCGTGTATTCCAATGATCTGCTCACGGGACTTCTCTAGACTTGCAATGGCGAACTGATGATTTGCCAATTGACGCTCAATATCTCCAAGCCGTGCTTCAATGGCGTCGAGCCGATCAAGGTTCGTGATGATGGCCTGAAGAAGTGCTTTGGTGTCGGTCTGCTCACCCTCCGTGGTTATCTTCTTGTCGTCGTTAGTCATGGCGCAGGGAAGAGATCAGATCGCCTGGATGTCTCTGGATACCAAGTTGTCACGTGCAAGATAACCCTAGCCGCAGGGGATTGGGATTAGAAGCAATAGACAGGGAACTAGAGAATAAGACGGGGAAAACTAGAATAATCTCAACTTGCTTAATTCTTCAATGGCCGTGACCTCCAGTATATATGGAGCCGGCAGGTTACATTGTAACAGACTCAAACTCTTGACTTTCCAAACTAAATTAGGAAATTAACTATGAAACCGACTTAAACCCTAATTGGACTCTTAACACAACTTGACCACGCACATGACAAAAACACTCATGGATTATGCAACTATACTCGATCAAGTGGCGTCTTTTTGGCACAAAATATAACTAAACGGTACTGCATAGCATACAGGTATTCTGGTTTTGCTGGATTTATTGCACATAAACTATTGACTTTTTAATTTGAAATATAAAGCAAACCTTTTTTTTCTCTGAACATTACAATCAAAGATACAATTCAATAGTGCATTTCTAAGAAATTTTTTCCCACTGGAATATATAGAAGGATCTAGGACGTGTTTTGGATGTAGCTAATGAAAGAAAAGATGCCTGCAGATCTCCACATAAAAAACGAGGACATGCATGTTTAAAATGTACGGCATATGTAGATTAAAAAGATATTCCAGCTTCTACATTAAAAAGATGCATGTAGCTATGTTATTAGAGAGAACATATTTTGTTATTTGTTGCTGAAGCATCGAAAGCAAAGCTAGGTATGCTTCATTCATTTAGTTACATGGAGGGGCAAGTAAGCTTAGAATACCTTCACAGGTCTTTCACAATAATCAGTTCGATTCCCGCATGATTCAGCGCAAACTCATGCCGCATTGCAAAGCACAGTGTACGCCTAATAAATGAACGAAATATATAAGGTACAAATTCAACAGCGCCTGCTCATAAGAGTGACAAACTGGCATGCATGCTTACTACTCCCCACCTTTTTTTCCAGCGAGGAAACTGGGTCTCCCTCCAATTCTACGTGCACTGCTGGTTCTGGCGTTGGAGCTGTGATAAGTAGGCCACTGGCCCAATGCCAGCGGCAGCGCGCGGGCTCGATCAGCCCATCTCATGCGAGCGCATGCCGGCATATATAACGAGAGAACAAGCTAAATGACTTTTGACTTTACTTTTTTTTAAAAAAAAAGAAAGAAAAATTCTGAAATCGATCGCGAGCACAGCAGCGAGTGCCGAGCGGTGGTGCCGTTCGTGTTC
>LAPY01000523.1:2834-13803 GCA_000970635.1 Eragrostis tef | reverse complement strand
GCTATACGAAGTTATTACGCTAGAATAATCTCAACTTGCTTAATTCTTCAATGGCCGTGACCTCCAGTATATATGGAGCCGGCAGGTTACATTGTAACAGACTCAAACTCTTAACTTTCCAAACTAAATTAGGAAATTAACTATGAAACCGGCTTAAACCCTAATTGGACTCTTAACACAACTTGACCACGCACATGACAAAAACACTCATGGATTATGCAACTATACTCGATCAAGTGGCGTCTTTTTGGCACAAAATATAACTAAACGGTACTGCATAGCATACAGGTATTCTGGTTTTGCTGGATTTATTGCACATAAACTATTGACTTTTTAATTTGAAATATAAAGCAAACCTTTTTTTTCTCTGAACATTACAATCAAAGATACAATTCAATAGTGCATTTCTAAGAAATTTTTTCCCACTGGAATATATAGAAGGATCTAGGACGTGTTTTGGATGTAGCTAATGAAAGAAAAGATGCCTGCAGATCTCCACATAAAAAACGAGGACATGCATGTTTAAAATGTACGGCATATGTAGATTAAAAAGATATTCCAGCTTCTACATTAAAAAGATGCATGTAGCTATGTTATTAGAGAGAACATATTTTGTTATTTGTTGCTGAAGCATCGAAAGCAAAGCTAGGTATGCTTCATTCATTTAGTTACATGGAGGGGCAAGTAAGCTTAGAATACCTTCACAGGTCTTTCACAATAATCAGTTCGATTCCCGCATGATTCAGCGCAAACTCATGCCGCATTGCAAAGCACAGTGTACGCCTAATAAATGAACGAAATATATAAGGTACAAATTCAACAGCGCCTGCTCATAAGAGTGACAAACTGGCATGCATGCTTACTACTCCCCACCTTTTTTTCCAGCGAGGAAACTGGGTCTCCCTCCAATTCTACGTGCACTGCTGGTTCTGGCGTTGGAGCTGTGATAAGTAGGCCACTGGCCCAATGCCAGCGGCAGCGCGCGGGCTCGATCAGCCCATCTCATGCGAGCGCATGCCGGCATATATAACGAGAGAACAAGCTAAATGACTTTTGACTTTACTTTTTTTTAAAAAAAAAGAAAGAAAAATTCTGAAATCGATCGCGAGCACAGCAGCGAGTGCCGAGCGGTGGTGCCGTTCGTGTTCCTCTGTCGCCTGAGCGACCACACCGCGCGCGCCAAGGGTGGCCGGGCGGCCGGGCCCCGTGCCCTGCCCTGCGCGCGCGTCGTCGGAGACACAACACGATCGAGCGAGCCGTCACTCAACTGCGCCGCGCATAGCCATAGGAGTAGGCTGCATATATGCGCCCACCACTTCTCTGTTGCGAACCAAGTTGCCTCTGATTTCGGGGACGTTTCGCGGAGCTTTTCGCCGAGTGCACTGAACCTGGCCGATCCAAGGGGAGGAGAGGATGACTTGGCGTCGTACCTCGTACCAGGGCCACTTGTGTCTAACCTCATCAGTCCAGAGGACTCCAGGCTGAGGAACCAAGTCCTAGCTGTAGGCTGTAGCTATATTCGCAGTCGGGCAAACTCTCGAGTAAGCTTTAAGTTAGGGTACCTGAGCGAGTCCACTCGGCCAGTCCACAGCTGTATGGGCCGTGGATACAACGAGCATGCTAACCGCTCGTACGAGGTGAAGCGAACGTGGCCGCGTATTGGATCAACAGTCTCGGTGCGCTGCATTTCCACTTATAGCCCGGCCAATCGTCTAAAACCCTCGACCGTCAGTGGCGCCCTTTTGTGCATCCAGACAATATTCACCCTGTTCGCCTCGCTGCTTTGCAGCACCTACAGTGTTTCAGTTATTTCTTCTGCAGCAGTTACAGTGTTCGCAGTTATTTTTCTGAATGTAGGAGTAGATCCTAACACATTGCTGGATCGAGCTAGAGTTGAATTGGTGGCTCTCTCCTGGAGGACGAGATTGAGCACTGCTCGAGAGCAGTGATAGAGGTGTAATCAATCAGGAGTACATCGTTCAGACTGAGGAGCCAGTTGGCCGGAGGTGCCCCGGCCATTGGCGCTGCGCGGTCGCAGGCAGCCCATGTGTGTGCTGCGGCCAACTTGGAATGCATGCACTGGACCTGGAATGATTCAGTTTTCCGTCTGTTTTGCGGTTCAAGTGTCACTTTGGCTGCTCAATTGGAGGAGGCAGGCAGAGGAACGCAGCTAAAGGGAACGGCACAGAAGTCCCTTTTAATTGGCTTGGTGCTCTGAATGATCGCAGTGCACCACCGAGTTGGTACTACTACTACTGGTTATGCTTCAGCAGACAATTTTTAAAAGCCTAATGATGAGGAATCCTTCTCGTTCGGCTCCAAATGCTGATGATCATCCCCACTCCTCGTATCCTTGTTTGGTCTGATGAATAGAATGAGTTGGTAAATCACACAATATTTGGAATAAAATCATCCCATCATGGTGGATCACAATTCATCTAGGATGAGTGACTCCTCAGACCAGGCAAGTTAAAAAACAACACGTTTCATTAACAGGCTATCGAGACGCATCATATTTGAAGCACTCTGTGGAAGAAACTGAGCGTGAAGGATTTGTCAACACGTAACAATCATATTCACCCGGTCACCCCAGAATCCGGGAAACCGGACTACCGCTGGTTTTGTAAATCCGCCAGCAACAGGTAGCCCCGCCCCCATAACTGATGCCCGAGGGACCTCACCTAAATCCCGGTCGGCAACAACCTGGGTGCCCTTCCCGTCAAAAAAACACAACCTCGACCTCCCAGAACAAACGGGTCCGCAACCAGTCAGTGTCAGTGTAGTCTTTGTACTGAACCTGAAAGCACCAAAAAATCCAACAATGCGAAGCCACACAAAAACACCCCATCTGCCTCTGCAGCTTCAGGCTGGCCATATATAGTTCCCCGGCTTCCCATTCCACTGGATACAATCATACACCATTTTCTCCTATATACATCACTTCCTCACGACAAAAACGAGCATCTAAGAGTCCAAGACTGGAGCCAGTTAGCCGTTGGAGAAGGCAGAAGTTCCTTCCTTCACGCTGCAGGACTGGAGTCGGCACTGAACCTGGCCGATCCAAGGGGAGGAGAGGATGACTTGGCGTCGTACCTCGTACCAGGGCCACTTGTGTCTAACCTCATCAGTCCAGAGGACTCCAGGCTGAGGAACCAAGTCCTAGCTGTAGGCTGTAGCTATATTCGCAGTCGGGCAAACTCTCGAGTAAGCTTTAAGTTAGGGTACCTGAGCGAGTCCACTCGGCCAGTCCACAGCTGTATGGGCCGTGGATACAACGAGCATGCTAACCGCTCGTACGAGGTGAAGCGAACGTGGCCGCGTATTGGATCAACAGTCTCGGTGCGCTGCATTTCCACTTATAGCCCGGCCAATCGTCTAAAACCCTCGACCGTCAGTGGCGCCCTTTTGTGCATCGAGACAGTATTCACCCTGTTCGCCTCGCTGCTTTGCAGCACCTACAGTGTTTCAGTTATTTCTTCTGCAGCAGTTACAGTGTTCGCAGTTATTTTTCTGAATGTAGGAGTAGATCCTAACACATTGCTGGATCGAGCTAGAGTTGAATTGGTGGCTCTCTCCTGGAGGACGAGATTGAGCACTGCTCGAGAGCAGTGATAGAGGTGTAATCAATCAGGAGTACATCGTTCAGACTGAGGAGCCAGTTGGCCGGAGGTGCCCCGGCCATTGGCGCTGCGCGGTCGCAGGCAGCCCATGTGTGTGCTGCGGCCAACTTGGAATGCATGCACTGGACCTGGAATGATTCAGTTTTCCGTCTGTTTTGCGGTTCAAGTGTCACTTTGGCTGCTCAATTGGAGGAGGCAGGCAGAGGAACGCAGCTAAAGGGAACGGCACAGAAGTCCCTTTTAATTGGCTTGGTGCTCTGAATGATCGCAGTGCACCACCGAGTTGGTACTACTACTACTGGTTATGCTTCAGCAGACAATTTTTAAAAGCCTAATGATGAGGAATCCTTCTCGTTCGGCTCCAAATGCTGATGATCATCCCCACTCCTCGTATCCTTGTTTGGTCTGATGAATAGAATGAGTTGGTAAATCACACAATATTTGGAATAAAATCATCCCATCATGGTGGATCACAATTCATCTAGGATGAGTGACTCCTCAGACCAGGCAAGTTAAAAAACAACACGTTTCATTAACAGGCTATCGAGACGCATCATATTTGAAGCACTCTGTGGAAGAAACTGAGCGTGAAGGATTTGTCAACACGTAACAATCATATTCACCCGGTCACCCCAGAATCCGGGAAACCGGACTACCGCTGGTTTTGTAAATCCGCCAGCAACAGGTAGCCCCGCCCCCATAACTGATGCCCGAGGGACCTCACCTAAATCCCGGTCGGCAACAACCTGGGTGCCCTTCCCGTCAAAAAAACACAACCTCGACCTCCCAGAACAAACGGGTCCGCAACCAGTCAGTGTCAGTGTAGTCTTTGTACTGAACCTGAAAGCACCAAAAAATCCAACAATGCGAAGCCACACAAAAACACCCCATCTGCCTCTGCAGCTTCAGGCTGGCCATATATAGTTCCCCGGCTTCCCATTCCACTGGATACAATCATACACCATTTTCTCCTATATACATCACTTCCTCACGACAAAAACGAGCATCTAAGAGTCCAAGACTGGAGCCAGTTAGCCGTTGGAGAAGGCAGAAGTTCCTTCCTTCACGCTGCAGGACTGGAGTCGGCAATGTACAAGGGCGTCCTGGTGATGTCGCTGGTGGCTGCGGTGGTCCTCCTGTGGCTGCCATTGGTGCTGCCACCACTACCGCCGCCGCCGCTAATCCTTCTCTTGGCTCCTGTGGTGTTGATGCTCCTGCTCTTCTCCCTTGTTCTTGTCCCGTCTCACAACTGTGCATACCCGTCTCCAACCTTCACCCAGAATCAACAATATTTGATGGCCAGGTACTTCCCGCTGTCAGGTTTTATTCCTCATCCATGTACCATTTCTTCACTTTATTGGGTATTTATGATATGTATCATACAACATACAACAGTCAGGCGGCCCCCAGGAGAACTTCTGTTCTGCCTTTCAAGCCCAGATGAAGCACCATCTTTCTTGGAAAATCAACGAAGAAATGAATACCAACTAGTCATTCCTGTTGTGGAAAGAATTCCCCAAATGCTGTGCCTGTGGGAGGCTGTACAACAGTAATCCGGCAGTGAGTACCACTGCACCAGCAACAAAGCCAGGTGGTAGAGATGATGCCACACCGATGTATGGCAGTGGTAAGGTGAATGCATAGATGGACAGCGGAACTGCACAAGAAAACTATCATTAGTGACCAGCTCATATGGAAAGCTACAAATTACTTGAAAGTCTTCTTGCACATGGTAGCAGCAAGAATCATGAGAAATTGAATGTTGAATGTGTTCCTGTTCAGCCTATGCAAACTCCAAATTTTTTGCTTTATTTCTAAACATATGATCCAGCCACTACTGCCAGTGCATGAACGGCACCTACCAAACAGCGACGGAGACACTTAACTATGAGCTAGCAACTGACTGGTAGGAGAGAAGCAGGTCCCTGACTTATTGATTAAGATTCAGTCTGAACAGTAGTTTTCTGCTAAAGCGGCACACGAAATAGATGCACAAATTCAGCACCTCACACAAGAACAAAACAAAAGATAGACAATAATGAAGTCGGCAGAGAAACTTAAGGTGTGTATTCTATCTCCCCCCATCCCACTCTCTCATGATTTGAACTTCCAAGCATGTGCTTTTCTCCCTTCCTAAGCTTATGGTAATATGCTCTATAAAGCTAAACATATAATATAATTTTAGTAGGAACTCAATAGGCTTTACTTCCAGGTTAAATGCTTCTGTTTCCTATGCAACTCATCAGTTGGGCACAGTGTCTGCGGTTTGAACCATCCTAATGCCCAGGTCCAGTCTCTAACCAACATACGTATCAAATCTATAAACTTGCAAGTTGCAAAACGGTAATATGGAAAGAACTAGGTGAGACATGAAGTCCTATCGTCCCTACTGTTGTCCTTGCTAGTTATAAAAAAGCTCGACCCGGGGGGTTATGACCGCCCCAACAGCATCCAATTAAGAAGAAGTCGAACTCCTCTCATGGGCCGAGAAAACCCCTGAACCCCCCTCCCCACCCTTACACGGGAACCCAACACCCTGAGAGGCGACCAGCTGGGCCGGCCCACTGCCACAACCCCCTGGTTGGGCAGCACCGTTGCCACAGCGGGACTGGACAGGGTCTTCTTTTACCAATGCTTTGGTATGGGAAGAGGCGAGGGGAATTTTTTAACCCAGCCCAGAAATTCGCCCCGACTGGGGGTCAAACCAGGGACATGGGAGTTGCTACTCGGGTGCCTTGACCACTCAGCCAAAGCCCCTTTCGCTCCTTGCTAGTTATATGACAGAATGAACCTGTGAACCACAACAACGCTGTCACCAGAGCAAATATTTCCTCTGTGAAACATATCATTACAACTCTGCCTGATAACCCCCAGTGTGGTTTGTTAAGTTGCGACCGATAACTCATTTCGACTTATTTATTTTATCCAAAATCCTTATATTTCAATGATTTAATCATGCCCGGAGAAAGGTTGCATTAAAATCTTTATTTAAGTAACAACAGTACCATATGAATTATGACACACATAGGGAATGACATGCATCTACAGATGAAATTTAGCATACTGAAACAACTCAAGTCGCTGCTGTAATATGTTATGATAACCACTTCAAAGGAAAATTGATTTTTCGTATTACATTCAAACCAAAGAGAGAGAGAGAGAGAGTGATACGAACAAATATATCTGAGCCACGGGAATCAATGATTGTTTCTCGAGCAGGGAATCAAGGATTGTTAGATGCAAAGAAATGGAAAACCTCATCTAAGAAATAAAGTTGCTACTTAGTTCCACCTGTTACTTGAGATCTTAAACAAACATCTCTCAATCTTATAACTCATGTTAAGCATGACAAAAGGTGATTCTGCTTCATCTGGATATTGAACTTGATTCTATGTAGCAATGGGTCACTATTTTCATCACGTCCAATAATAATGTTAAACTATAGTGTGCAATCCATGTTGCACTTCATGATATATCCAGTCAACTTACTCTTTGTATTGTGCAGCACAAGTTGGGATTAAGATCGCATCTCCCCCAGCAGAAAAAAAAACATCATGGCCAACACAACCCAGTTAATTCTCACCAGGGTACTTGAACAATTGGACTACAATGATTTTCCTAATATTTCAAGGCGTTCCAATGTATCAAGGTTGGTCACCAATTATTCTTGGAAAAGGGTAGTATTAATTTTGGAGAAGTATGCCAATGATTTCCAAAAAGAGATGATCCAAACTTTTAAAAGGTATGAAACACCCAAGTCTGACTTGTAACCACGAGCACCGCTGATACTTCCTCCCCCCCCCCCCCCCCCCCCCCCCCAAAAAAAAAAAAGACAAAAAAAATGCTACGAAAAGAAGGGTTTCAAGTCTGGTCCTTATATGAAACAGGTATGCCAAGTGGAATCTCGAGTACGGTTGTATAGGACTGCTTTTAAGATAGCGAGCAAGACCTACTCTCTTGGAAATTGGAATGGGGCTAGTCAAAAGAAGACACCTTGATAAGGATTTGCTATCCTCTGACCGAATCACACTCTACTTTGACTATCTTGACTGGTTACCAATGCAGTGGTTTGTCAGGTTAGGTTGGAAGCAACTTGGAACTTGGAAGCAAGGTATGAACCAAATATCAGCTTGTCAACTTGTGTATAGTCGTAATAAGGTTCCATAAATTTAAGTAGACGTCAATAATTTCTTAGAAAAGTTTTATTCAGTACAAAAACAGATTAGGTTAGTCAAACTATATATTGGATACACTATCGCTGTCCCACGGCACCTGACTTCGAACTGAACGCCTCATCATTCTTAAACGTCTGTATATGGCACTTTGCCATGAACATAGCACATGGTGACTTAGAAAATAGAATCAAATTCCTATATGGGCTATTCACCAGTGTAAATAAGGTGTGCTCAAGTATGTAAACCTGAGAATGTTGAAGCCAGGCAAGATACAACTGCCGAAGAGATCTTTATTAGGTGTAGTAGCGATATATTGAATCCCATGTTAACCAATACAAATAGTAGTGGTAGTAGTGGTGCCCCTTCACAACCTGAAAAGTTCAAAAGTTAAACAATAAGATGCTTGTTCAGTATCCTTACAAAATTTCGAGATTTCTTTTATAAATCGCAAGTGACTATTCCATTTTCAAGAGGCATCACGTGCTGCATTTAGCTAACTGTGACTACGAGAATAGCAACATACCAGAAGAAAGTGATCCCATATTTAAGAAGCAGGCTGCACCACCTTTGACATATGCTGGAAGTAGATGAAATGGAACTCCCCATAACTTTGACAGGAAAGGAAGCAAGAGGCACATACAAAGCGCCTGAAATGGTAATTGTATAAATTATGATGGATGTCTGATATATACTCCATGCAGAATAGTAGACAACAGGATCATGTTCATACTTGATAAGCAGAGCCATATGAATTGACAACAAAAAGGTCAACCGAGCCACCCTGGAAACAAAAGGAAGAGTATTGAAATAAAAAGCATTGAACAGACATAAATTGGGGAAGAAAGTTTATCATCATTAAATTAATGTTATCATGGTGAAAAATGGTAACAATGGGAGGAAGTGAATACCTTCAGTTTCTTAGCAGCATCTATAAATATTATTTCCTGTAAATATAGACATTCGTTGGATCAGGTAAAAGTGGTCACTTAAATCACAGCAACCAGTTATTTAATTAATTAGACTTGCTACCTTCAATACTGTATCAGCAGCTTGGAGAAAGAATGATATAATCATTAGTAGTGGCCACACAATTCCAGTACCTTTTAATGAAGCTCCAGTGCCTCCGCTACACATGTCAAAGATTAAATTAGTTATCATTCATGCCAAGCAAACAAAATATCCCAGTCAAAAGCAAGACTCCCGATTTGACATTATCATTCAGTTTGCTCATGCAGCAGCAAACAACTCCTTAAACCCTTTTCTACTGTCTCTCACACTATTGCAATGGCAAACAAAGTAACATTTAATATTCCAACATGATTCCATGCTGAAGCATAGTGACAAAATCTCCATGCAACTGTAAAACAGTTCCTTAACCCCGAACACTATCGAATATCATCTCTTACCATATTGAAATGACAAGCAAAACTATTTTGAATATATCAAAGATGGTTAAACTTAAACATGATATCAGATCCCCCATGCTCAGGAACAACGGGTGAAACATTTTTTTCAAACCATGCACAAACTTTTTAACAGCATGCCAAATTTCATTTTAGCAGTAGCAATGAATGAAAATTATAATACTCTAAAAACACATTCCCCAAGAATGCCACTTTAGTGGAATGCTATTCCCAAGTACTAATAAAATTTCTCAGTTCTCCAAACAATCAATACTCAAATCTACTAGATTTAACAACGGAGATTGTTCACGTCTCATTAAGACATCAATATCAGAAACAGAAATACAAATCCATGGGTTATACCGCTGCAAAATATACTCGGCTGCTAGACTGGGTACTGTGAAACATACAACGAACTTATCAAGAGATTACCTACCTTGCTACAGTTATTATGACACCAATCGCCACTAGAAAGCAACCAGCTATCTCGTTGATTTTATATCGCCTCTTCAAGAAAATAGCAGAAAGGAGGAGCTGCCAGACAAGATAACTCTGCAGGGAAGTAATAGATAAATTATAGACATGTATTTAAATGTAAGAAAAATCAAGACAGACATATAATACTGATAGTGCTCACAACCTGTGACAGTATAGGTATTGAAGCCCCAGAAAGAACAGCTATTCCAACAAAACAAAACAAATAACACTGTGAGGGAAAGATTAACGTATTACGTATCAAGTACATTTACTGATAGAACTAACTATCGAGCAAAACTCATCAACATGAGTAAAGAAGAACATGTATAGGTGTGAACCAACAAAATGATTAGAACACTTCCCCCTTATTATATATGCACATGAGTGGTAGGTATTACTAGAAAATTGTGTAATAGCAACGAGATAACGGCCACTAGTGACTGAGTGTGTAACTTAATATCTACCGAGTCAGGAGAATAGGTTGAATATGGTTTGAGAAAATTACATCCAGCAGCCATTCCTGATGCTGCAGCAAGAGCCTCTAAGATTCCCACAGCCAGGAAAGGTTTCTTCGGCAGAGACAGCATCTCGTCAGTGACAATACCAGCTTGATAACGAAGATACAGGATCGAGAAATAGACAACAACATAGCTGCCAAAATAAAAGATGAACAACATTATTATCAGTGGCCATCAAATGCTTCAAACATGCACGCTTCTGCATTATATATTGGATCAGTTATATCTGAAACAGGAACTTAACAAATGTCAAATGAAGTCGCAGTTCACTCATTCGCACTAAATGTAATAAAACAGAGAATATAGTCGAAATTCGACAAACTAAGCCATTCCAAGGGCCTGCCTTCTACACATGTGACACTATAACCGGTGCCATGTTACTGCTTACTTGTACGGTACAGTGTTTTCAGAATATAACAATACGAGCAAGATAGTTTGGTTTCATTTTGCAATTTATTCGCCACCATTGAGCAGAGCTCATAAGCTCAGGCAGGAACTAGAAATAAAAAATGGGCGGATAGTTCGTACATCATCTAGATATAAAAGAGCAAAAATATCTCGCCCTCATACACGTGGGACCCCAAGTGCCAAACAGACATGATTCACGACACCACACAGTTTGATGGAGGCGAATCTCCGCTGTTCAAACGTCAGAGACCAACACGCGACTCTGCTCGATCCGATCGTGCACAGCAGCAACAAGTATCACAAAGCGATGAGAGGAGTACCCGAACGTGGCGAACTGCGCGAGGAAGAAGGGGTACTCGCGGAGCGGT
>LAPY01000522.1:146636-165040 GCA_000970635.1 Eragrostis tef | reverse complement strand
GCTGGCTCTGTTTGTCCGCCTCGGGGTGGAGCCGATGGCACGGCAGCTTAATGATCGTAAGAAAATAGCAGATTAAATATAAGCAAAGACACAACGAGTGCGGGGCCTCGTTTGGAGGCCTGGCGGTGAACAAGCACTGCAAGAACACACGTTCACATGCAAATATATAGAGACATTCGAACGTTCATGGACATGTATACGACACGTGAGTATTGCTAGCTGTCGGGAAAAAAAACCGTGAGTATTGCTAGCTGTCGGGAAAAAAAAACCGTGAGTATTGCTAGCTGGGCCTCCGGACACCATGCACTCTAGTCTAGAGGTCGACGTCACGGGCGGCGCAACTACGACGACATCTCAGACAGCTCAGAGTACACACACTTTTAGTACGGTTGAGAGTCCGGAGGAGGCGTGTTGCGTTCGCGTGCGCCGCCGCCAGTTTGTTCGGCCGGCGTGTGGAGGAAGAAGCAGCAGCGGTTCGTGGGCCAACTTCGTACGGGCCGTAGGCCGATCTATAACAAGCAAAACCCGTCGGACGATCTACAGATAGACACGATCTCCATTCACCGTCTGACCTCGGATACGAGGGACGTGATTGGACCTTTGAGAAAAAGGTAACGGGAGGAACCTACTGCCGGGTGAGGTTGGATCGTGCACTAGCCACTGCAGATTGGTGTACGAGATTTCCCTTGGCAAAGGTTATCCATTTGACGTCGGCCGCATCGGATCATGATCCTATAGTTCTTCGCTGGGATCAGGCTCCCCATCGGCGACGGAAGAAAGCTAAGAAGCAGTTCAGATATGAGCTTATGTGGGAGATGCATGAGGACTTTTTTCCAATGATGTCGCAGGTATGGAGCGACAAAGGGAAGGCATGTACATTAAGGGAACTACAAGCTAAATTGACATCAGTCTCAAGCGTGCTTGAGGCTTGGGGGTTTCAGTCTTTTGGACATGTTCGGCAAGAGCTAAAAAAGCTACATGATGAGCTAGAAAGGTGTAGATCAGATCCCCAGAGGTCAGGGCCCTCGCATGCTGAAATTAAATTGACTGATCGTATTGTTGAGCTCAATCATAGGGAAGAAGTGATGTGGAAGCAACGTTCGAGAATTATGTGGCTGACTGCAGGAGACAAGAATACAAAATT
Source organism: Eragrostis tef (assembly GCA_000970635.1). Classification (NCBI taxonomy): domain Eukaryota; kingdom Viridiplantae; phylum Streptophyta; class Magnoliopsida; order Poales; family Poaceae; genus Eragrostis; species Eragrostis tef. Next base: position 163,896 of record LAPY01000522.1, on the reverse strand, counting down.
TTTTCATTGAAGGGCCAGTCAGAGGAGAAGAAAGAACAGGATAACCAAGCTGCGACGAAATGATGGAACATTCACGGAGAATGAGCAAGAGCTTGGAGGTATGACGTCGGCCTTTTACAAGGATTTGTATACCTCGGAGGGAACGACAAATATGGATGAAGTTCTAACGACAGTGCCTGCAAAGGTTACTGCTGTCATGAACGACCGGCTGTTAAGTCCGTTCACCAAAGAGGAGATCAAAGCGGCTTTGTTCCAGATGTTCCCTACCAAAGCCCCGGGGCCGGACGGTTTTCCTGCACATTTTTTTCAGCGCCACTGGGATCACTGTGGTGATGAAGTTACACTTGTGGTTCTACGAGTGTTGAGAGGCGAAGAGGATCCATCCGCAATCAACAACACTTGTCTGGTATTAATTCCAAAGGTTGAAAGCCCCGAGGAGTTGGATCAGTTCAGGCCAATAAGTTTGTGTAATGTGATATATAAGATCGCTTCGAAAACAGTGGCCAATAGGTTGAAGGAAATTTTACCAGAAATTATTTCAAAAGAGCAGTCAGCTTTTGTGCCAGGCCGGCTTATTACAGATAATATTATTTCAGCCTATGAATGCATGCATTTTATGAAAAAGAAAAGAGCAAAGGACAACACTTGTTGTGCACTTAAGCTGGACATGAAGAAAGCTTACTATCGGGTTGAGTGGGATTACCTGCGCGCAATCATGGCAAAATGGGTTTTCATCGATTGTGGGTCGAGATGGTGATGAGGCTGGTATCCACAGTCTCTTTCTCAGTATTGTTTAATGGGGAAAGGTTGGACAATTTCCAACCAACAAGAGGTATACGTTAAGGCGATCTAATCTCACCGTATTTGTTTTTGTTGGCAGCAGAGGGCCTTTCGTGCCTGTTAAATTCAAGAGTTGAGTCATCGCACCTCAGTGGGATAAAGATGGCACCGTCGGCCCCGGTGGTTAGCCATCTACTTTTTGCTGATGACAGCCTGTTGCTTTTCAAAGCTAATAGGGTGAATGCGGAGGAAGTCAAGACGGTGTTACAGAAGTACTGCCAGGCATCGGGACAACAGATCAATATGGATAAATCATCCATTCATTTTGCTAAAAGATGTCAAGGCAGTGTGCGAGAGGAAATTATGGGAATTTTAGATGTTCACAACGAAGCCTTGAGTGAGAAGTACTTGGGAATGCCCACTGATGTCGGCAACTCATCGAATGGTGCTTTCAAATATCTAAAAGACAGAGTTTGGAAGCGAGTGCAAGGATGGATGGAGCAAATTCTTTCTGCCGGGGGTAAAGAAGTTTTAATTAAGTCTGTTGCACAAGCTATTCCAACATATTTGATGTCCTGTTTCAGACTTCCGGGGGGACTCTGTCAACATTTTGACAGTCTTCTCAGAAGCTTTTGGTGGGGCAGTAAAGAGGGTAAGCGCAAAACTTGTTGGGTAGCGTGGGAGGACATGACCAAGCTCAAATATATGGGAGGTCTTGGCTTCAGAGACTATGAACTTTTCAATTTGGCGCTACTCGCAAGGCAGGCATGGAGAATTATGCAAGAACTGATGTCGCTCAGTGCACGAATTTTAAAGGCTGTTTACTTCCCAGCGACAGAGTTTTTGGATGCAGGTTTGGGCGCCACACCTTCACGAGTATGGCGTGCGGTCTGTGATGGAAAGGATGTCCTTAAACAAGGCATTATTAGAAGAATTGGAACGGGGGCGACAACGGAGATATGGAACATGAACTGGCTCCCTCGTGCTGGTTTGTTGAAACCAATCTGTTGTCTGAGATCCAACCCTCCGACCATGGTGAGTGATCTTATTGATAGTTCAACTCGGTCATGGGACTCCCAAAAACTGTACGAGTTTTTTACTCCGATGGATAGAGAATTGATTGAAAATATTCCGTTGAGCACTGATGGCCGAGAGGACTTTTGGGCCTGGCATTATGAACGGACAGGGATTTTTAGTGTCCGCTTAGCATACCGGATGCTAGGGCAGAACAAAGAGAGGAGAACAGCATGGCTAGAGAATACGACGAGCAAGTCTGATTTCAGAGCAGAGGAAAAAGAATGGGCGGATTTGTGGAGAGTTTCAGTACCTTCAAAAATCCGTGTTTTTCTATGGAGACTAGCTCGGCACTCAATTCCAACGGGTGATGTGAGGCACCATCGAAATATGGCGACAAACAACTCATGCACGTTGTGTGGTGCTCAGGATTCGTGGAGGCATTCTCTTTTGGAATGCAACATGTCGCAGTGTGTTTGGGCATTGGAAGATGAGGAAACTATAGAGTTTTTAAGTCAGGTTCAGATTAATGATGCCCGAAGTTGGCTAGCGGTGGCCATGGAATCTCTCACACATGATCAGATCACCAGAGTGCTAGTTACCTTGTGGGCTATATGGCACGCTCGGAGAAAAGCTATCCACGAGAATGAATTTCAGAGCACAATGTCGACACATTGTTTCATTGACAGATATATATATGAGCTTGGCATGGCAACTGCAACAACACATAAAGTAAATCAGGTTAACCAGGTACCCCACCCCCGATGGATTCCTCCCCCGTCGGGCTTCACGAAGGTTAACGTTGATGCGGCCTTGTCAAAGAATTCCAGCAAGTTGGCTGTAGCTGCTGTTGCAAGAGATGAGCAAGGTACTTTCCAGGGAGCGTCGGTGTTAGTAATGGAGGGCATTACTGATGCAGAGACGGCGGAAGCATTGGCATGTAGAGAGGGCCTAGCCCTGGCTAGTGACTTACTAATTCGAAAGGTCAGGATCGCGAGCGACTGCACCAATGCCGTCAGGAACATGCAAGGTGCAGGTATGGGACCTATGGATCCATTGTTAGAGAGATCAAGTCGCAAATAGGGAATTTTGTTTCAGTAGAAATTATACATGAGAACCGCAGACCTAATGTTGATGCCCACAATCTTGCGAGAAGTTCCATCTCCAGTGTTGTAGGCAGACATGTATGGTTTCTAACGCCCCTGAGGGTGTTTGTATCTCCTACTCTTTTGATGATTAATAAAGGTGGTGTGTGCTCAAAAAAAAATCACCGTCTGACCTGTTCTGCACTTCTGCTTCGTCCGTTCGTCGTTCGTCCCACCTGATCAGATGCAGAGCATGTTGCGCTCTACTCTCCGCCTCGGCAGGCGCTCTGGCGCCTTCCCGTCTCCCCTTGTGCGCCACGCCGGGGTCCTTCAGGTCTTGCGCCGCAGCGTGTTCTGATTTGCCTCTCCTCTCTCACAACCCATTTGTTTTTTTCCCTCGTATATATAAGAACCGTGCACCGTATTGAAGAATTTTAGATCTGGGTGTCCGTTCAATCCTGAAAAGGATAGTACAGTATTTGAGCCCGATTCTACGAATCACCTTTTGTGTCATTATTATTATTCGGAGAAGCCTAGCTTCTAATTCTTATGCCGATCTGTGAACGAGGAGGGGCAAGAATATGTTTTTACTCCATACGATTCACAAACATTTAATTTTATTTTTTTAAAAAAAAAACTATAATTGGGATCGATGTTTGTTTGAACAAAAAAAATTGATGGTCTGTTTGAACAAAATTTACTGCTGATGTTGGGATCTGAGTTCGAAACTAAATCTAGGGCGTGTAATATCCTAACTTTACCCAGAATTTAGATATAACTCAAACGGGCAGTTTTGTTTTCTCATTCCGGCATCAAACTAGGAGAACCGTAATCTGACAGGTAGTATGCAGATTAATTATTTGGTCGGATGCTAAGTTTGGCTTTTCTTTTTCTCTATGATCAATAGATTTGCTTTTGAACCCTGGCTCATACAACACGGCATTGAAGTGAGATCCGAGAAGGAGCAGGTTAAGTTGGAAAAGACTGTCAAAGTAATGGATGAAGCAAATATGAGCATGGAGATCAAGGATATGAGTGGTAATGTCCTCAGGATGGCTAGTGGTATATGGCATGCGGACATCCTTGAAAGTAGCAGCCATTATGATGGTTGGTTCTATATACAAGAGAAATTGGCATGATTTATACCGTATTGATATGTCTGACCGTACCGAGAGTAAGTGATCCAAAACTCTTTTCCTGTTCTTAGGACTATATCCTAAAATAGATCAAATATGCATTCCTTTTTTTCCCCGGGTGGGGCTGGGGGTTTTGCTTTGTTTTAGTTGGCCGCCCTGTCGTATAGGTAATTGTGACCGGTGTATTATTCTGCACAGACGTTGTGTGTAGGGGGTTGGATACACTACACTCATCGGCAGCCCTACAAATGCATGGGGCAAAGCATAGTTTCCTTTATAATATTTGTTTCCCTAGTTTATTAAGTAACAATTTTGATATAACCTGTGATATTTGCTGCAGCTGTGTCGGAACTAAAGAAGCTTTCCACAGTCTACCCGTGCCATCCTGACCAGGAGAATTGTGTGAGACATGAGCCATCTGAACTAATACAGGTTTTCTCGCTAAGTTTGCCAAAAACTCCTGTCAACAGTGTCTCAATACAGTTGTATGGGTACATGGCAGCACGGGATGATATGGACGGAAAGCTTAATTATGTTTTCAATCGTAGCAGGGATGATCCCCTCATCTTACAGCAGGTGCACATCTGAACTTATCTACAATCATTGTAGTTTACGCTCAATAGTAGAATGAGATGAACCTACATACTTCCCCTGGATACAACAACTTAAATCTCCTTTAAATCAAAATGGGATAGATGTGAATGGATATGTTGTAACTTGTAGGAAGTGTGCCTTTGGTTTAGGTTTTGTAATAGAGTTATAGTACACAAGATCCTGATAAACCAGTGTTCAGATATAGAGAACTGTTTACTCTTTCATTTTTTCTCTTTACAATTAGCAAGCATTTGGAACCTGACCGGGTCGATACATCATCCCTTAAAAATCAGTAGAGGAGGGCAGATACCAGCGTTGCAAAGTTGGGCTCTAGGTAGTGGAGGAAGATCGTTTTACTAACTTTGAGGGAAACTATGCTTATCTTTTGTTTTTGCTTTCGAGGGTTTAGAATTTGTGCAATCACTCTGCAAGTTACTTGAGATATGCATTAGCACATATGGCTTACTCGAGATGACTGGCCCTAAGAGAGGCATTGTGATGATTTCTGATGTTCTATTTGAGTTTGACATGAAGGTCAGGATTGGAGAGAAAGAGGAAGATGATATACAGCTGATTGACGGAGTAATACTCCGCGCCATACTCATGGCAACTCATACAGTCACACATCGCATTAGTGGCAATTGTGGTGGAGCAGTTGACATATCTTTAGCACTTGTTGAGTCAGGAGTGGAGGCCATAATTGAAGTCATCATATCTGAAGTCCAGAGTGCTTTTGATTTATCTATCAGTTCCTTTCTTTCCGAATGGGAGTTCAAAGAATCCCATCTTTTTAATGGCACAATTGGTGAGATGTGCGTGAAACGTTTCGTGGTTGCCGTCCTGATGGATTCTATGATGCCTTTGAAGTTCAAGGCAGGTCAAAAAGGCCCTGACAGTGATGTCGTGCACGATTGTCCCTTCAATGCTAAGGTGCATGGATGTACCAATCGACAAATTAAGCTTGAGCAGGCCTGCATATCGGTGAATGTGAACTGGTCGCCTCCTTTCTTTTGAATTCCTGGTCTGTTTCAACCTTCAGCGTGCATTAGTTAGCTGTGTTTTAATCAAGGTGTGCACTAGACTAAATTTTGCAGTTGTGCTGGAACGGAGTAATTGTTATGCCTGAACCATGTTTTATGGATAAATTTGTCATGTAAATCCAGGTTTCACTTGAACTGATTCGGAAGGTGCGAAGGCGTCAGACGAATTTGTCGTTCTGTTTGAACACGGGAATTGTGTTAGCGAAACAACATGATTTCCTAGCTTGCTGTCAGCTGCATGGCTTTCGCATCCTCCTGCGAGTAATACTCCGCAACAAATCTTTTTTTGCCCCCGGCGGACCGGACGATTCCCGATGTGGCTACCCTAGTTCGTTCCACGCTCGGGAAAAAGTCGAAGGCCAGGCTGCGGCGCTCGGGCCGAATTCCGAAATAGCGAGCCCTGGGCCGCGCAACGCGTAAGCTCGCCATCATTTTCTCGCTTGTTGGGGTGGGCCGCATGCCCCAGGTATAATCGAGTCGAGAACATTCCTAACGCCTAGCAGCCCCCCCCAAAAAAAAAAAAAAAAAAAACCTCTTCTCCTCCACCTGACTCACTCTGCTTCCCGAACTCCCTCCCCACCTCCGCCGCCCACCCTGCCCGGCGAGTTCCGTTCCGAAGAGTGGCGGATCAGATGCAGAACATTTGGCGCTCTACTCTTCGTCGCTTCAGGCGCCCTAGCGTCTTTCTCCTCACCTCTGGTACGCCTAGCCGGCATCCGTCAACGCTTGCGCGGCGTGATCCTCCTCCAATCAAGCCGCCGGCACTAGCCCTACCAGCTAACTTAGTGGATCAACTCTCCCGGTGAGTTATGCTTTTCGTTTCTTACTACCGAGATTTTTTTTCTCTTCTCTCTTTCTCTCTATATATAGATGATGAAAATTATTGATGAACTTTTGGCTCTGGATGACAAGGAAAAAACACATTTTTCCTCTTTATGATGATGAAAATTAGCAACGGTGTAGAATAGATTTCAATTTTCGAACTGGTACGGTAACCCGTTCAATCCTGAGAAGGATGATATTTCCAATGCTACCGTTGGCCACACGTGCCCTAGTTCTGTTAGTTTCTGCAGCAACATCAAATTGAATGAACTATAATTGGAGTTGATAATTGTTAGCTCAGAAATTACCACTATATTGGGATCTAAGTCATGCTTAGAGGGAGTTTATATCCTGATTTTCGCCAAAATTTAGATATATTCCTGCCAAACGGGCTGTTTTGATTTCTTATTCCGAAAAGAAAATAGGAGAATCGTTTCTAGCACCCTCCCTCTCCCAATCCTTTCAGCGTTAGAATCAAAAACTGGAATAGCCAGATGATTGCTCAAAGTGAAAATGTTTCAAAAGTAAATGATTTCCGCAGGTATTATAATTTCAATCCTGACAGGTAATACAGATTATAAGATTAGATTTCCTTGTTCTTTATGATCGACAGATTCGATTATCAACCTTGGCAAATGGAACACAGCATTGGAGTAAGATCCAAGAAGAAGCAGGTTAAGTTGGACAGGACCACCAAGGGAATGGATGCAGCAGAGGTGGGTAAGGAGACCCAGGATGTCTTCCAGAATGTCCATGATAATAATCTCACGGCCACCAATGTCATATATCCTGCATCAATTCTTGAGGGTAGTAGCCACCGTGATGGTGCTATATACAAGGAAAGTTGGGAACCTTGTTATAATATGGATATGGCTGACCGAAATGAGAGTAAGTGGCCTATGCTTCTTTTCTTATTTCCTTTTTTTTAGGGCAGTGGCATGCAATGCGATTAATTGATATATTTTTTTACTACAATCTTGTGATTAAATTTGCATTATTTTCTTTGCTCTCATTAGAATTTCGTTATGATTACCCCTACTATTGTAGATCACGTTGTGGAAAACCAAATGTGTTTGCCTAGTTTACTCGAGCACCTGGTGGCCGGTGCCCATGTCGGCTTGCAAGTGGTATTTGGTGTGTACCCACAACTGGTTGTAGACTAGCTGATGTGCCCGTGCATGGATTTGAATCTTAATTAAAGAATAAGATACTCTGAAACTTCTAACAATTATGATGTGAATTACATTATAAATGTATATCAATCCTTTCTAAAATTGTGTAGCGATTGCAATGCATATTTTCTTCATTCAATACACATGCATACACAAGTCAGATGAACTTCCACAGTTGCTTTGCTAGAAAACCTAGAACCTTCTATCCAATTATTTTAATTTCAGAATCGGCAGCCATTAGCACTACTCCCTCCGTTTGTTAATCACGGATGCATACGGCCGAAGGAAAAATTCGCAAATCACGATCGTATTTAGCTGTGTCGCGCCCAGCGTGGCTGTTGGTTTCCATGGGAGTAATTACATGGTTGTTTCGTTCTCTCCCTGGCCGAAACAATGCCATGCCTATTGGTTTGCATGCAGCCGAAAAGAACGGAGGAGTAATTCGTTGCCGGGTAATTAGGAGGCTAAACGCTGTTCTTGTTTAATGAACGAAGGCAATTACTTCACGACTTGGTCTTTGTGCCTAGGCCATATGTGTCCCTGTTTAACAAACGGAGGGAGTATAACTTACCGCATCAATATCTGAAACTCTAGCTATCTAGCCCTCATACATTGAGCCGTCCACCACTCAATACTCAAGAGTAAGTAATGAATGTATACAAACAAAAATGAGTGAATTGCATAAAACTACAACTATTTGTGTCAAGGTGCATCAATTCTTGAGGGTAGTAGCCACCGTGATGGTGCTATATACAAGGAAAGTTGGGAACCTTGTTATAATATGGATATGGCTGACCGAAATGAGAGTAAGTGGCCTATGCTTCTTTTCTTATTTCCTTTTTTTTAGGGCAGTGGCATGCAATGCGATTAATTGATATATTTTTTTACTACAATCTTGTGATTAAATTTGCATTATTTTCTTTGCTCTCATTAGAATTTCGTTATGATTACCCCTACTATTGTAGATCACGTTGTGGAAAACCAAATGTGTTTGCCTAGTTTACTCGAGCACCTGGTGGCCGGTGCCCATGTCGGCTTGCAAGTGGTATTTGGTGTGTACCCACAACTGGTTGTAGACTAGCTGATGTGCCCGTGCATGGATTTGAATCTTAATTAAAGAATAAGATACTCTGAAACTTCTAACAATTATGATGTGAATTACATTATAAATGTATATCAATCCTTTCTAAAATTGTGTAGCGATTGCAATGCATATTTTCTTCATTCAATACACATGCATACACAAGTCAGATGAACTTCCACAGTTGCTTTGCTAGAAAACCTAGAACCTTCTATCCAATTATTTTAATTTCAGAATCGGCAGCCATTAGCACTACTCCCTCCGTTTGTTAATCACGGATGCATACGGCCGAAGGAAAAATTCGCAAATCACGATCGTATTTAGCTGTGTCGCGCCCAGCGTGGCTGTTGGTTTCCATGGGAGTAATTACATGGTTGTTTCGTTCTCTCCCTGGCCGAAACAATGCCATGCCTATTGGTTTGCATGCAGCCGAAAAGAACGGAGGAGTAATTCGTTGCCGGGTAATTAGGAGGCTAAACGCTGTTCTTGTTTAATGAACGAAGGCAATTACTTCACGACTTGGTCTTTGTGCCTAGGCCATATGTGTCCCTGTTTAACAAACGGAGGGAGTATAACTTACCGCATCAATATCTGAAACTCTAGCTATCTAGCCCTCATACATTGAGCCGTCCACCACTCAATACTCAAGAGTAAGTAATGAATGTATACAAACAAAAATGAGTGAATTGCATAAAACTACAACTATTTGTGTCAAGGTTCACAAAACTATAACTTTTGGAACCTATTTCAGAGAACTACAACTATTTTGACCAAGTGTTTCAGAAAACTACAAGTTCTGTGAGGCTGACATGTAGTTTTCTGAAACACTTGGTCAAAATAGTTGTAGTTCTCTGAAATAGGTTCTAAAAGTTGTAGTTTTGTGAAACCTTAGCACAAATAGTTGTAGTTTTGTGCAATTCACTCAAAAATAAATACTTCTCTCTAAAAGAGACATATCAAGAAGTGTCAGACATAGCAAGGCAAGCAGCATGCGCCTGTTGTGGCGGTGTTAGAGGCACACATTAATCTGAATAGTGACAGTATCAAAAAAAAAACTGAATAGTGACATGAACCCAACATCCCCGAGGATCTTGCTCCTGCTCGTCGGCTTGCGGAGGCCGCCGAGATGAAGCGACCGATGCCAAGCAGGCTGACAAAGTTGGCAGGTCCACTGTCAGCTCCATTCCCTGTTGCTTCACGCCTCCATTGCTTGGATCTACTCCACTAGCTCTCACTGTTGCTGGCCAGCTCCTACGCCATATCTCCACACTGTTTTTCTCCCTCACCTCAGTAGGCATCAGCTAACGCAGGTGGCAGAATCCCTAACAGCAGCAGTTCACGAGAAGGTTCAGTCAGATGGAACCTCGCTCTGCGCACAACCATCTAGAAGCTGACGATGGGTAGTGACAGTTTCAGTCAGAGGGAAGGTTCAGTGTTTTGCTGTCCGGGACCATGAAACTGCTGTAAACTCTGTGACCCTGTTTCATATGAAATGGAGGGATGGTGTTTTTTTCTTCGTGAAGAGTTGGTGCTGACTGGTGAGGGAGAGTGGATGTTGGGCCCACCGACGTGGGGAGATGAGGGATGGACCAACCACCACCCGCAGCAGCCCTATAAATCTGTGTAGCAAAACAAAGTTCCTTTATCATATTTTCGTAACGTATTAACTAACGTTTTTGATATAACATTTGATCTTTGCTGCAGCTGCGTCAGACCTAAAGAAGCTTACAAGGGCCTTCAATTGCCATCCTGATCAGGAAAATTGCGTAACCCATGTGCCAAGTGGAATGATGCAGATTTTTTCGTTGAGGTTGGCTAAAGCTCCTATCAACAGTGGCCCACTACAGATATATGGATACATGGGAGCTCGGGATGATATGGATGGACTGCTTAATTATGTTTTCAATCGTAGCAGGGACGACCCCGTCATTGTACAGCAGGTGCGCATTTAGACTTATCTGCAAGCGATGTAGATTTTGCTCAATAAAAGAAATGAAATGAAACTTTTATATGATTCTCATGGCTAGTTAATCTCAAAATCTGTAAATGGCTGGGATAGAGGGTTGAGTGCATGGGATGGAGATGGATATGCTGTAATAAATGTGCCCTTGGATCAAGTTTTAATAATAGAATCATTTGTAAGATGCATCCAGATAAGCCTGCAATTCCTTTTCTTTTTTCTTTACAAAACCAAACACTACGGAAGCAAACTGGGTCTGTGCATCAGTCTTTAAAAATCGGAAGGGGAAAGATGACCAACATAGTAAAGTTGGGACTCTTAGGCTGTGAAGGGATCTACTAGTATTTACATACTTGCCTTGTGTTTGTGAGGACACCCAAAACTCTTTTTTGGGATTGTAGAATTGCTTTCGGGATTGTAGGATTTCTGCTATCATTGCTTGAGGCATATTAACACATTGCTTGTAAGGAAAGTATTTAGCCCTAGATATAAAATATTTTACTATATGCAGAATTACTAAACAGCTATAATTTCACAGGGTTCTCTCATCGAGATGACAGGCCCTAAGAGAGGCATTTTAATGCTTTCTGATGTTCTATTTGAGTTTGACATGAGGATCAAAACTGGAGAGACTGAGGAACATGATATACAGCTGATTGACGGCCTAATACACTACGAGGACCGTATATCATATGATACACCATTCACAATTCGCATTAGTGGCGATTGTGGTGCAGTTGATATGTCTTTTACTGCTGTTGAATTTGGGGTGGAAGCCATAATAGAAGTCACCGTATCAGAAGTCCAGAGTGATTTTAATATGTCTCTCAGTTCCATTGTTCACATTGAAGAGGTATGCAAAGAAATTCAGCTTTTTGATGGCGTGGCTGGTCAGATGGGCATAAAACGGTCCGCGGTTGCTGTCCCGTTGGACACTACCATGCATTTGAAAGTGAAGATAGGTCAAAAAGGTTCTGACAATGAAGCCGTGCACTACTATTCCTTCGATGCTAGGCTGCATGGATGTACCAATCGACAGATTAAGCTGGCGATGGCTTGCATATCGATGAAGGTGACATGGAGGCCTCCTTTATATTGAATGTCTTGGCCATTTCTGCGCCCAGTAGCTAGCTGAAGGATGTGTACTTAGACTACATTTTGCATACAGGTCTTTTAAGCTTTGTTTATGGGTCACATGCCCAGGAATATATTTGGTTTCCTTATCGATCCAACATTTTTCCCTTGACCAGCATCGCAAGATACCAGACATATTGCTTGCCATCAGCAAATTATGGTACACATATTAGCAGAGGGAGACTCCACTTGCTGTCAACTAAAAGGGTTTTTGCTAAAATGCAGACATGATTTGACCAATTACAGCCCCAAAATAACTGCTCTGACCAAATATTATTGCTGGAGTGGTTTTACCTCGGAATCTCTTTTGGTGATCCGAAGCCATGGAATGTCGAGACTGAGTGGCTTGGGTTCCTTCGTTAATACGGCTATGCTGGAGTGCCACTACGCCTCCCTTCGACTTGTTCACGAGAGGGAGGGGCAAGTTGAAATAGAGTTTATGACATGGTGGCTTTTACAAGTTGAAGGGAGGGGCAGAGGCATTCCATGGCAGCTGTATTCCTTTTTTTTTACTAAAGATTCGAAAACTAAGTGTTCTGGCTTGTTTTAATATAAGAAGAAGGTACTTCATATTAAAAGAGACGAGGCTAAACAACAAACAAAACCAAACTAAAGAGAAAAATAAACCTCTAAATACAACTGCAAACTTTCCGAGCGGCCGGTCGAAACTAAAACCAAACCCAAGATGGCAGCCGTATTCTTGTCTCTGCTACCAGTGCCAGCGTCGACGCGGCACGGCGAGCTTCATATAGCATTCGAGACCCCCATGAGGGCTCGTCAGTGATCTCCCACAGGGATATGTTCCAGAAGGGATCAATCCAATCCCATCCTGTCACTCAAACCTTGTGGACTTTGGGCAGACAGCAATTCAACTACACTAAACGTCCAACACCGAGGAACATATATGCTACATTCACTTGACAACAGCAGGCCCCACATCACATTACTTGTTTTGTTTCACACAATAAATAACGGAGTCCACACATTCCACTGGGTTTTTTCCCCCGACAGTAAACACATATCACCGTTACTTAGATAAATACGAGATTCGTGATAACTGGAACTTAACGAGCTTCGTATTATCACAGTTGTCGGAAATGCCCCTATCATCATAGCAGGCAACATGATAAGAACACCCAGCCACAAACCGTGCCAACTGTCCAAGACCTTGACCTTGACGGTGCCATTGTGAAATGATGTTAGCCACTGTAACCCTGTCAAGTCTGTGGACTAGCAAAGTGATAGAAAAGAAAATCAGCAAACATGCGAATCCAGCCTAAACAAATAGGTTCTTTATTGAAATGGCATTAACATCTTGCCAATTTGCTAAGGTACAAGGAATGGAAGGGAATTTGAATAATCATAGATTATATGGTACATGAGTGTGAACGACAAATTTGTGAGTTTGAACCAAATATAGCATTCACCAAACTGAGATTGGCCTATCACTCATTCAAATCCAATATTTTTGCTATGCCAATCAAAGTGCTTTTATACCAGTGAATTCATAAACGACATATACATGTTTACATTATGCAATGGAAGTGATTGTACTGCTTTTCATGTCAATGTCCTCCAAATATTTCCCCAACCATTATTATCTAGGGTTTTGAATCAGTTAGGTTTGCCAGACACAGGCATCTGAAAAGCACCCCAAAAACAAAAAACCAAGATTGCAGCATGGGTTTTCATTAGTGAAGATAAATGTAATGCTACCAGAAAGTAACATTTATACTACTATGCAATCAACACGTCTTTGCTGCCTAACATGCTAGTTGATTATAGGAAAAGCAATAATAAACAGGGAGGGTCAAATGTAGGTTTGCCAGGTTTGTTATCAATCCGGTATATCATTTGTTCAAAGAAACTTGTCAATGTGACTGTTTCAGGTCACAGGTTTTTGTTCATATGCAGTTAACTATCAGAACAGTACCCATTTGGTCATGCTGTGCGGGTGACAGAAAATGAAACAAGGCAAAAGAAGCTGGATGGGCTAGGTATTAAGGATCTAGAAAAGTTTGAAAAAGCACTTAGACTAAGATGGCTGTGGTATCAATGGGATCAGCAAACAAGGCCATGGAGAGGAATGCCATTATTGAAAGGTAAAACTGATAGGTCGGTTTTCTTCAGCTCCACAGAGATTACAATAGGCAGCGGTGAAAAAAGGCATTCTGGGAAGGGGCATGGCTGGATGGTATGCCCCCTAAAATTTTGGCACCAAATCTCTACAGGGTAGCACTATTCCTAAAGAGATCACTTAAAGCGGAGCTAAGTAGTAAGTAATCATAATCAGATCAAGAACCTGAATGACCAGACGCTTATTAATGAATTTCTGCTAGTTTACAAAGAAGGAAACAGCACTTCAGGCTAATGATGATCAGGATCAGATCATTTGGAAACGGTTGCCTTCAGTACAATGTATTGCCAAGTCAGCATCTGACATTCTGTTTGGGCTGGTCATATCACAACCCTGGACAACTAAGGTATGGATAGTTGAGTCTAAATGGAAATTTATTACAGGGATGGCCATCCTAGGAAAGATAACACAGCTGATGCCATGGGAAAGATAAACCTTGTGCCATGTTGCTCATATTGATCACAAAATACCAATTATTGTCAGACGACAAGAAGTACCTAACCAAACTGGCACAACTAAATGATCTATCATTAGCACTACGGAAAGAACGAATGCACCATGTGAAAGCAATTAGTCATATCAGCGTCAGTAGAAGACTAGAGTCCACAAAGAGAGCAGATATCCAACTCAATAATTAACTAATCTTACTATTATAAACTTCAGGCATTTTTAAGTTAACAAGAATTAGAAACTTACTTACATCCTATTTCTTCATATATCTCAAGAGAGTTTTAGCAGCAGCAGCGACATGCAAGAACTTTGAACTCATGGCGGTCTTCATGGATGTGAGTGGAGCGCTGCTTTTCTTGGCTGGAATCTCTGTTGCCGAGGTAGAGAAGGACCTTGTGTGCCTCATGGTGTCCTTAGATAATACCGGGCCACAATGCTTAACTGGAATGTTTGATCCCCAAGTTGAAGCACTAAACAAGGTTGACTTCTGCTTCTCAGCAAACCAGTCCACTGTGCCATATGGAGATCCTCCAGCAAATTTTCCAAGGAAAACCATTCTGTTGCTTGATTCGTCTTCTTTCCCTTCAGCGTTAACATCATCACTCCCATACACCTTTTTGCGGTATAAACTTATAACAGCATCAGGATCTGTGCTGTACAGAGGATCAATAGGACTCCACACTGCTTGTTTGGGTTGTTTAGCTAGCTTAAGGTCCTGCCCTTTGATGGAACCAAACGTCAAAATGCAGACGTTGTCCAACAGGTCTTGCACAGAAACAATCCCAGGAACTCCTTTTCCCGAAATTGAATCCATCTCTTGCGATAAACTAGCAGCAGGTTCCTTATCCTCATGCAAAGATGCATTTTGACGATCGGCTAGCCACTGGATGAGGCATCTTACAGCGGGTTCACAGAGTTTCCCCCACTTCTTAACCATAACACCTAGGGACTTATCAAAAGCATCTAGGTTAGTAGTTCCCTCGCCTAAAAGTGACTCACAGCAACATTGGAATACTCGGTGAAACTTACTGGCTTCCCCCAAGTAAAGTACCCATCTGCCAAGCGAGTACTTCAGTTCCATGGTTGACTCTCCATTGGAAAACCGAAGCTCCTTGAAAGCCTTTCTTAGAGACTCAAGTCCCATTTCAATCTTTCCTGGTTTCTTTTCTGGTGCTATGTTATCATAATTCCCAGAGAAATCCAGAATCTTGGAAGCCAGATGGTTTATATATGGTATTTTTCCATCTCCTAGCTTATACTCAAACACACCGTCTTCAGTCAGCCAACCAAAGAACCAAGCATCTCTTCCGTCGAACACCAAGTCAATGTACTCATCATCATAAGTCACGATAAAATGGAAAGTTCCTTCAGCTGGGACTGTGTACAATTTCCTCTCGAAGCCAACCACTGGACTAATATCCAAACATGTCCCATTTGATATATTCCAAAAGCGATAGTGTAATATAGCATAAATAAAACTCTTCAGAACTTGGAACTTGTTTCCATTGAGAGAAAAAGTGACAGTGTTCTGTTTTCATAGGTTAAGAATCAGTACAAGATGACAATCCAGCAATGATAGAAGAGGCTCAAAGTGAAATGCTTACAAAATGAAAACAAAGAATTCCTTATCCTGACGCCTTTAAAGATATAAGTAGAGAAACTCCTCTTTTTCATCTTTCTGATCATAGATCCCTGCAAGAGGAACATAGCATAAATTGTTACAGACCAACATCCCTTGACCCAATCAGTCTACTTCCGAGCATTTTTATCTGCAAGGACTTACCAGACTGAACCTTTTCGATGCCCTCTCATATTCCTGCCTAAATGCTTTATATGCAAGCGATCTGAGCAAAGCTTTCATTGAATTATCCTGAACAATGAAACAACATAAAAGTTAGCAGAAATATTGATTGAATATTGGAAACGATATGAGAATTCAGAGTCATAAGCAACGAGGAAATATCACTTAAGCAAGACCTGAAACAAAAAGTCTTGGGACTAACTGCAGTGGAAAAGCTAAGAGCAACACAACAATCTAGGCTAACATGGATCACAACAATGCAAGGAAGAGAAAGAATCACATCCAAACACTGCACACGACATCCAGACAGTTGCACACTCATCAACATAAAGCTCAAGAAATATACAATCACTTCAGCCGAGTATTTGGTGAACCTGCACATCAGGAGCAGACATTGGATTGGGACAGGATTGGCCTTGGAGGAGCCTTTTTCAGAAGAGGAAGTGCAACAGGTCATAATGGCAATGCCATCTGAGAAAGTAGCAAGCCGGTATATTTTCAAGACAAGTTGTCATCTTATAAAGCATGACATTCTAGCTGCGATCAATCTGTTTTTCAACCAACACAGCCATAAGTTAAATCTACTTAATTCAGGGCACCTTCTATTAATCCCGAAACATGCTGAAGCAAAGGGGATTGGAGACTACACAAAGATAATTTCTAGTGGCAAACAGGGCTGGCAGGACACTGTCCTAGGCTATATCTATATAAACTTGCATGGATGAAAAACAGGACAGTGTATGAGAAACTCCAAATGATAATTGGATGAGGGGACTGTGGAGAATTCATTAAGCTTTTGTGGCTAATGTTACAGGTGCAGTGACCAACAAGGCACGACAACCTTGAATTAGACAGATAAAAGGCAGCACACCACGAAATTGGCATACATGATTCAGTGCCAGAATCATTTAGCTCATTCGATACAAAAGCAATTCAGATTGAATATTTCAGTTATGCAATGAAACAGTTATCTACATCTTTTGATCATTTGAGAAAGAGTAAAATCTTTCGATCAAGGTATTTGCAAACCTTTGGGGGGGGGGGGGGTTGCATG
>LAPY01000522.1:106089-116247 GCA_000970635.1 Eragrostis tef | reverse complement strand
GCCGCCACCCCCTCGCCATCCCCCGCCGCAGCCTTGACGAGTGGCCCAAGGCTGGTTCCGACGACGTGGGCGAGTGGCCCAACCCCACCACGCCCGGCGCGTCCAAGGCGGATGGCGGCCCGGCCTCCGCCAGGCCTGGCGAGGGGCTCCGGCTGGACCTCTCCACCCTCAGGTCCCAGGGCCGCAAGGACCAGATCGCCTTCTTTGACAAGGAGTGCTCCAAGGTCGCTGAGCATGTCTACCTCGGAGGCGACGCCGTCGCCAAGAACCGCGACATCCTGCGGAAGAATGGGATCACCCACGTCCTCAACTGCGTGGGCTTTGTCTGCCCGGAGTACTTCAAGTCGGACCTCATTTACCGAACTCTATGGCTGCAAGACAGCCCTACGGAGGACATCACCAGCATCTTGTATGATGTGTTTGATTATTTTGAGGATGTCAGGGAGCAAGGCGGACGAGTGTTTGTGCATTGCTGCCAGGGGGTATCGCGGTCGACATCCCTTGTCATTGCATACTTGATGTGGAGGGAAGGGCAGAGCTTCGATGATGCATTCCAGTTTGTAAAGGCTGCCCGTGGAATCGCAAATCCAAATATGGGGTTCGCATGCCAGCTTCTCCAGTGCCAAAAGCGGGTGCATGCGATTCCATTGTCGCCGAATTCAGTTCTCCGGATGTACCGTATGGCACCTCACTCGCAGTATGCCCCTTTGCATTTAGTGCCCAAAATGCTCAACGACCCATCGCCTTCCGCCTTGGACTCTAGAGGTGCGTTCATTGTTCATGTTCTGTCATCGATCTATGTCTGGGTTGGAATGAAGTGTGATCCGGTGATGGAGAAGGATGCAAAGGCGGCAGCCTATCAGGTGGTGAGGTACGAAAAGGTGCAGGGGCACATCAAGCTCGTGAGGGAAGGTCTGGAGCCACAAGAGTTTTGGGATGCCTTTTCAAGTACACCGCTTAATTCAGACAGAAATACAAAGGTTAGCAAGGATCAGATAGATTCAGCATCCAAGAGTAACCTTGGAAGCCGACAAGTTGAATCATATGATGCTGATTTTGAGCTCGTCTACAAAGCAATCACTGGGGGTGTAGTTCCAGCGTTCTCAACTTCTGGGGCTGGGGATGAGACCCATCTTCCAGCTAGAGAAAGTAGCTGGAGTTTACTGAGGCGCAAATTTATCACTAGGTCATTATCTCGAGTTCATTCAGATTCTGCCCTAATCAGGGATTTCGATCCACGGGCAGACCGTGTGCAGCTCTTGGCTGCAGAAGCATCAACATCACCTCCATTCCTTTCTCCAAGTTCTTTATCATCGGATTCAAGCGTCAGTTCAAAGTACAGTTCAGACTCACCCTCCCTGTCACCTTCAACTAGCTCCCCACCATCACTTGGTTACTCGCCTGCTTCATCTAATTTGCCTCATGCTTTGGTGCCATCATCTAGGTCTCCCCTATCTCAATCATCTAACAAGGAACCCATAAAGCCTGGCCTGGAATCAGTGCGCTCTCCTTCCAAGACCTCGTCAATAGCAGAAAGAAGAGGAAGCTTTTTACCTTTAAAGCTACCATCACTTCAAAAGGATCTAGTATTGTCGCCAAGGGTACCGTCTAGTATTCGCAGAACAGAGGAAGTCGCAGATAAGAGTAATACAAATGGTGTTAAACAGATGACTGGTGAGTCTTGGTCAGAAATATGCAGCGGTAATAGTTCGATCTCACATGCTGAAACTAGATTAGTTGAGCGTACTGACAGTAACTCAGAGGCTTGCAGTAATGGGCAACTATTAGTCCACCACTGGCCCAGCATGGAAAAGCTAACTACATTCGAACGCAAGGATCTTGACTCTAAGTCGGTTTTGATTTTTGTTGCTCCGAATGCTAGCAGAAGAGAAACAGCTAAAATGGTATGTGTATGGATAGGAGGTGAATATGAGGGCAGCAGTGGTGGTGACACTATTGATTGGCAAAAAGTTGCTGATGATTTGCTTCGTCTAAAGGGCCTCAGCAATGCTCTTCCTGTTAAGGTACCACTCTATTTTGTGCAGTCTGTTCAGTTCCTGTAGTTAAGGGCCTTAGCTTCGATTCAACCTGTAGAAACAGCTTATGATTTAGGTCTTGGGAAACTGCTAGACTCAAACTTTGATGACAAACTGCATTTGATGCCATCACTCAAATCGTCTTTTACATTATTTAGGAAACTTTGATTGCTAGGCTGCGTGAACTGTAGTGTATACTTGCCATGCTTGCTAATTGAACTGTCCGTCTTCATCTTAATCCATTCGTTTGCCGTTGGTCAACGCACAATAGAATATATTTATTTTGGAATCGGATTGAAACAAAAGTCCCATTTGGCTAGGACGTTTGCTGGTTTTTCGTGCTATAGACCACGTTGAGAAAGACCAATCAACAACACAAATAAAGACCGTTCCATTTGTTGGATTGCTCTCCCATCTTGGATTCTTGTCTTATTTTCTTTGGCACTTATTGATTTAGATGTGTCTTGTCTGTTTGTAATACCATTATCTGATCCTCAAGAAAAATATGCATCATATACTGTGCTATTGATGTGCTCGAAGTTACATGTGGTTTGTCATTTGCTGTGCAATGTTGCAGAAAATATATTTCTAGCATCTCTTTACATTTGTAATAATCACTTTTTTCTATTGAAACATTGCTAGCAGCCCGTAATAGTTTAATGTAGAATCTAGGTGTTTTATAAGGGGCTAAATCAGTTAAACCTGTGAGCCACTTCTGCTCCATTTATAACGTCAGAATTTAGCCCATCTTATGAAGAAACCCCCTGTGAGCTTGACTTCTGCTCATTTATAATTTAAGTTGCAGACAATTTTGACCAGATATGTTATCACACTGAGTATATTATCTGATCCTACTTCACTATATTCGCAGTGTGATATGCCTATGTAGTCAAACGTCCACATCATCTGGTGATGGTTTGTTGATTGACTAAATCAAAAGGAACAAGCAGCAGAGTTCTGGTTGAGATTACTGGTTAAGTGCAAGTGGGTAGACTAACAACTCGTCGACCCAGTTTAGTTCTTTCGGTTAATTTGGTTAGAACTGCATGTAATCAATGAGCCGCCAGTTGAGTGAAAAAAATTAACTCTATTGACCGCAGTTAGTTTTTGGTAGATCCATTATTCCTTAATTGAGATGCACCATGTTCTGTGAATGTCTGATATAGAAAATAGTATTTTATGTTTGCACAATACTCATGTGTCATGAGGAAACATTTTGTTTATTTACTTTACACTATCGTCCTTTTGTTGGTTCAGAAGCTGCCTTTTCTAGTTTCCTTTGAGGAACTAGTGTGATACCTTAGATCTAGGATCATAGGCTGAAGAGCTAAGAGAAAGGATCCTGGGCTGAATGATTAGTGTTAGCACATAACTCCTTTGACTTTTCATGTGTTTTTGCATTGTCATTTTAATTCTGCTTTACAATCTGAGATTTTTTTTTGTTGGATTTGAATAATGCAGGTTTTCAAGGAGCATGAAACTGAGGATCTTTTGGAAGTACTGAATGCTAGTTAACAGTAGGCTGTAGGTATCAGGATATTCTAGTAGCTTAACAAACAGCCGGAAATTATCATTCAACAAAGGCATGCCTCCAGCATCACTCGGTTCCAGTGATTGTGAGTGAGGTATAAGCCACAACAACAACCCCCTGAACATAATAGGCTACAAACAGATTCCATTTAGTAGAACGGATAGGTTGGCAATTGTGCCTCATGATCTGCTTTTGTCCAAACAGCAGGAGGCTACCAAGAACGTGTATCTGTGACCGAACGCCCATGAATGGGATGTTGGCACAATCAGCCAATTGGGTGTATATTATCCTCCCCTGTAATGTAAGCTCAGATACCGGGAGATCCCCATGTTACATTCTCGCCTTAAACATTCTTGTACATCTTTGAAAGGAACAGATTTGTAATCCTGTTGGCTTATAAGTGGATGAATGGTCATAACTTTTAAACAAGGAAACTTGTTTGCTGGCTTTCATCTCGTGTTTCTTGCTAATTCCAATGAAATTCTTGTCGCTATTGTCTCCCCGGTACTTGTTTTATTTTCTCTGTGCAATTCTTGTGAGCAGGACGCACGTCAGACGCATGAACACAAGACATTCGTAGAAATGAATTTGCTACCTGTTACACTGCACAATTGGTCAGCTGAAATTTTATGCCTGGACGTATTATGGTGTTAAGATGTTTTGATGACAGTTTTGAAGGCAGCCACGAATATATTTGATTACAGTTTTGAACGCATGATCAAGTTTAGGAGAAATGAATTTGATACCTGTTACTCTGCACAGAACTATGCTCGTTCTTTTTGTAGAAAATCGGCCAGCTGAAAAATTAGCTCTGGACGTATGATGGTGTTAGATGTTTCGATGTGGATTTGGAGGCAACAATGAAGATAATTCTATCGCGCTCTTGTCTTCGCAAAAGACTGTATGAATATATACATACAATTGAATTCAAGCGACACTACTTTACTCTGTTCGGTAAATGTACATATTTGGGGGACTCACAAGTCACAACTTGTACCTTGCAGAACCCACATAGATGATCGAAAATTTATAAAGTTCAGAACTGCATAAGAAGACGTTGAGGTTTGTACATTGCGAGTTGGTAAGGCACACCATCACTGAATTAAAACAAGTATTAAAATTACCGAAGAATAAACATGTTCTAATGGTATTAATCTGACTGAACTACCTGCATTTTTTTCCCCAGCTACATCAATGTTCTAATGCATGACATCGACGTCGTCGCTTGACTCCACAACTCCGGCGAAGGCGGCGCCCGTACTTGTTTCTAGTAGTTACCGGCGATGTGTGACGATCGCTCTTCGCCGCGGGGCCGCCCCATCGCCGAGGCCTTCTTGGTCCTCCCCCTTCTGCCGCTGCTGCGCTTCACCCGCCGCGCCCTTCCGAAATCAGCGAAGTCGTAGTACTCGTACAAGCCGTCGTCTTCGTCTTCGTCGGAGGCCTCGTCGTACTGCTCCGCCTCGGCGTCAGCTGCGCCGACGAAGCGACGCGCCATCGGCGCCCTGAAAAGCTCCGCCACGTCCCACGCATGGACCAGATCGTACCGCGGTGCCTGCGTCGCCGCCGCATCCTGCACCGCCGCGACGCCGCACGAACCGAACGGAGACGCCATCTTTTCCTCCTCCGCATCAGCGATCGTCGTCGGCGGCGAGGATTTCGTTGGGGCGACGGCACTGTGCGGCGGCGGCATCACCTGCACGATCGTCTTGGTAGGGTTGACTTGATCGCACCCTATGATGGTCTCCGGGCCGCGCGGCGAGAAGGCCTCATTGTCGCCGCTGCCGTCGTGGTCGTCGTCGTCCTCGAACGCGGCGATGACGCCGCCGCCGCCCACGGGCTGAGCATGCACCGCCGGCGCCAGCGCGGCGCTCGTTTCCACCGGTGCGTCGACGAATTCATACTCGTCATCAGTGCACCCGGCAAAATCCTCTTCGTACTCGACGTGCTCAAAGTCGTCGTCGGACGGTGGATTCTCCTTCTCCATGGGCTCCGGCGCAGCCTCTGATTCTTTTGGTAGATTTGGGGCGGTGGACCTAGGGCAAGGACGCCTCTACTTATAAACGTGATGAGATCTCCAGATGGGCAAGAGTCCCGTTTAAAACGAGGCCACGTCCTCCTCTGAAACCACCATGTAGATAGGATCCTGATTTGCCGGAAAGGGTAGAGCTCAAGTAACCGTAAAAACACTCGTCAAATACTTGTTTGCATCGTACCAGATAAGGAGAGAATATTGTAATTTTATATGCCTTTTGAGGCTGCAGATATTCTGTAGTAGTACTATGCTACGGACTAAAGTACAGTGTACATATAGGTTTCCAGGGTGCAGTGCAGTTAACGGTGAACGGCCTGAGCTACAAAACTGGCAACCGAGCTCACTTAACACAGGCTGGCCTGCCTAAACAATTGTTCTTTTGATGCTAAGCTAACTCTAAAACCTTCAGCCCTCTCGTCTCCTCCAGGTCAGGGAGCTGTCACAAATTTCTGGAATCTGTTTGTTATCTTGTCATGATGCCCTTAATCTTGGGACATCAAGACTTGTTTCGATAAACCGTAGCAACAAGAAGATTTGTTCCTATGTTACTTGGTCAAATGTTAGCAGAACTTGGGCTCGAACCATGCGTGGGGCTTCCAGCCACTGGTCTCTGCGGTTTACCCCTCAAAAAGCTTTTTGTGTAGAGGGCTCCAAATACAATGGCCTGGTAGAACAGGATGTTATTCAAGATATAAAAAAATGTTATTCATGCTACAAGTGGATAATGTAAGATGGTTGGTGATGGATGACTCACCGCTCCAACCCACTGCATCCAGCTGAGAGGATGTACAAACCAGACGCAGGACAGCAATATACTCACCAACTACAACAGTATGTGAACAAGTATAGTTAAGAAAAGGTTAAATAATGCCGATGCAAGAATATAACACTGATGAGACCAATATCCACCTGTCTAGTTGTCATTATGGTAGCAAATGTGAGAGCCCCAAACGTTCGAATGGTGTAGGATATGAAGAACTGACTAGCTGTTGCAACCTGGAACAATATAATGTAATGTTACAGCAAAAGGTATAATTTGCATCCATGATTCAAAGAGCTACGATTCAAATCTGTTGCTTTCCTAAATTTCATTTCATGCCAGACTGAAAATTTCACAATTAGCTATCATCATTTTATCTCATCTCTGTGTATACTGGCTCTGAAGCCACCTATATCCATCATGCTTAAGTGGATGTGCTCTATGCTCTCTACTGGTTCTTTTGGAAACAGAGGACAAGCAACTTTGCACTTTCAGGTATCAGTTAAGTCTTACGCTGGAAAGGATTATGACGTCAGAGAAGCAATCTGGATGACGGAACATAAAGTCCACAGCTGGAATAAGATGATTCTGGAGAATAAGTCCTGTAAAAGGAACAAAGTAACAGAGAAACAAAATCATGGTCATTGGAACTTCAATAATGCATCGATCAAGTGCTGCAACACACTGATATAAACAATCAAAGCACTGCTGACCAGCTTTTACCATGATGATTGCAGGACAGAACCAAAATACATGACATCAAACATGGTATGTAAGAAATTACCAGTTAAACTGAGAAGACAAGAGCACATTGTCGTGTAGAATATTTGGTTGTGTATTTCCATGTCATACCCTTTGAAGAGTTTATCTTGGAACGTGCTTGTGAACCCATCAAACCTATAAATCCAAACAATACCAAGGATTTGAGGTCAAACTAGATAGCAACCTGAGCAAGCTCATTTCACGAGTAAACAATAAAACAGTAAATTCCATCATTAGATATTTAATGATGGTGCTAAAATAAAGCAGAAAATTCTTCATAGGGGAAACTTAAAAGTAACTTCATTACTGGCCACAAACAAGGCATAGATCTTGAAGAGAATAAAGTAATACTAAAACTCAGAAGTCCAAGTCAAAATAGAGCAGAAACATATTTTAGAAGTTCACAAACTGAGCTATTACAGGATCTCTCATGAGCTGCCTCAAGAGTTAAAAATATTATAGCACCTTTTTAGTGTGGAAATAAGTAGTGGGCGAGCAGAAGTTGTACCCAAGATAACCGAGCATGAGTGAAACGCCCCAAACAGTGCTTTCTCTGCCTTTATTGAATGGACTGACATCCATCGATGCCTGTATCAATAAGATACAGAAAGATTAAAAAAAAATCATAGAAGAATAAGGCAAGCTTAACCTTCACATGTTCTTGATGATAGATGCGTTGGCTACTTAGCCCCACATGTATAGAAAGTTGTCAACAGACTCAATACGCCCATGCCAAAACAAGTACATCAATATTCTTTATTGAGGGTAGATCAAGCTCAATCCTAGCATGCGCCCTATATCTGTACGATATGTGGTGCAATGCAGCACTGACAGAAACTAAAAAATCCTCAATCCAATGCATTTCCTTATAGAAGCGAACAATCCATCCTGAATGCTTTAATTGATTCACAGAAATAGAGAGGAGAGAGACATGTAAATTACCGGGTATAGAATGAACAATGAGCAGCCAAGGGTTACAATGACTGCAAACATGTAATCTTTTCCACCGTACTTCTTTCTCATTATTATCGTGCCCCAAATCTATCAGGAGAGAAGATCGTATTTGTAAAAAGGAATATGATGGTTATTAAAAAAATGAAATTGAATAAAAGTAATATAAACATCATTCAGACCCTAAAGACTATTCTTTCACAATAATTCTCACAAATCTTCTTCGACACTATCTCTTTATATCTTTCAGGCCTGATCGATGCATATTGGTTCGATTCACAATTTGGAATCAAACTAGACTGTTTAGCTTTAAAGTATAAGCGCTCCAGTTAACCATCAATACATAACTGGTAACCATTACAGCGTGAAAGACGTCCATGCTTCTGGTACAGACTAGAACAGAATTACAATGAAGAAAAAGATGGTTTAATCACTAGCTGATGGATATCAGAGATTACCATGACAGGTATCATCTTTGCACATTTGGCAAGTGTTTGAACAGGGAAACTGACATACTTGAGGGCCTGAAATAATCATGACACATATTATTCAGTAAAAATGTAAAACAAAACAATACCAATGGCATTAAAAGTAGAACAGAAGCTATATAACCTCATATTGGCAAGTTGTAGTCAATATATTGGATATGGAGACAACACCGTAATTGTGGATTGGGGCCACAGGGTCCAAGGATTTCTTACTTGCCTGCACAGATATATTGAGTTTAGCAGTCCTGCAGGTTCAAAAAAATTTACAGAAGTAATCTTTGAGAAGATATGTACCAGTAACACCATTCCAGACACCATGGATGTTGTGATGCGGTTACAGAAGACAAGGAACAGTGAGTATTTAAAGAACTCCTTCTCGGCTCCATAGGGAACTCGCATGATCTTTTCCTACAGAACACCAAGATGAAAACCTATTAGGAAATGACAAATGACCAATGCACGCAATGTGAAGCGTGGATCAAGATCTTTCCAATTACTTAAAGAATAACAAGAAAAAAGGCGGGTAGTATTTGTAAACCTAAAGGGACATGTTTTTCACTTGGTTACTATCTCTCCTCTAGTTAAAGGACAATCCAAGTAACTTCCACATAGCAAGCACAAACATTCTCACATGCATTATTCAGGTTCAACAGCTGAACACAAATACTTGTTCAACAAAAGAAACATTTTTTGACAGTGAATTCGGAATTAAGATTTGAAGAAATGAGCCAGTGGATGCACCAAAGAAGACCAGTTTATTGTTCAAACAAGTCTTTGGGCCCTCTGCCACATCAGGACATGGATAACTATCTAGTCTAGGGAATTAGAAGAGAAGGTTGTGATCCCATCGAACACATTTGCATAGCATTACGAGCTAGTGAGATTTAGGAGAAAGCTAAGCATGGATAGAAGCAGCATAATCTGTACCACCCAATGGATTTGTGCAAGCTCTTTCAGTGAATCCGTAGTTCGGTGAACCGTGATGGAGCCAACTAAAAGTGCAAGTGCAGCGTTAAATGACGGTGAGCTCATGCGCGACAGACATTACGGCAGAAATCAGAGCGCAGACGTATTCCCTTCCGTATTTGATGACAGCAGCAGTAAACGAGGGGAAATTGAAACAATAGCATGACTAAAAGCTGGCTTCCAAAGAATAGCATTAGTAAATGCAGGGTCCTAAAAACGCCACTCATTTGTTCCCTTTTGCTGCGCAGCATAGCATTATCTATTTTTTTCTTTTTTTTTTCGCAGCCAAAGGAGATTTGCCCTGACCCTTTTGCCCCTGACGAGAAAACAATACATCGCGGCTGGATCGAACCGAAATCGAAATTGAAATTCGTCTTCTCCAGCGCTCCAATCCCCGACGAACCCTGACCCTAGCAGCGCGCGGCGGACGGGCGCGCGTCAGGCCGGCGGGGGGGTGCGTGCGAGCTGCCGCGACGGCGCGTGCGAGCTGCGGGCGTGCGCGAGGCGGGCCAGCTGCGCGGCGGGCGAGCGACTTGCGCGGCGAGCTACAGGCGGGCTGGCGAACTCGAGCAGGGGCAGGAGGTCACGTCGCGCTTGCCGAGCGAGGCGGACCGGGGCGAGCCGCCGCGCCG
>LAPY01000522.1:33724-71658 GCA_000970635.1 Eragrostis tef | reverse complement strand
CCGGCCCGACATGGCGAAAATGCGGCCCGGGCACGGCACGAAGCACGGCGGGCCGTCATCGGGCCGTGCCGAGCACGGGCACGGCCCGGTTTCATTAACAGGCTATTTTAGAAATACGTTTTCAGCATAGAGAAGCGTATTTTTATTATTTAAATTGATTTTTTTATAGTGTTACATAGACAAAAATAATTCAAAAATATCACAAAAATTACGCTACTTTAGGAAAGCTATATCGTTTCGTGTTCCAGTTTCAGTCTGTGCTCTGCCTTGTCTTTGGCCATAACAATATGCATTTCAATTGGTACTATTGCCACCGGTAATGTAATGTCTCGTGGTTATGAACTAACATGCCCGTCTGATACAACCTCTTGTTGCGACTGAATGTCAAAAGCACTACCAACAATTATTTCCATTGGAGAAAAAAATGCTTATTCAATGAATATGCTCATACAAAAACTACATGCTTGCACACAATTAATGACAAATCACATTAAGAAATGGAACTCATTACGCGGCGAATATACTTTCCTAAAAATAGCTGAATGGAATTCGTCCCCAGAAAGTCATGAAAACAAGAAGGCCATATCAAGAAGGACTGAACATCAATTGCCATTGCACAATTATACTACTGTCTTTCATTTTGTAATGATGCACTAAACTGTAGTGGATCATAGTCATAAGCAGTAGCAGAACAAACACTGTAAGGGATATACTCCGAGTATTCCCAGTCTATACGTTGCACCTCCTATTTTCAGAATACAAGCAAAGCCACGAGTTTCAGTAGACACACAATCTAAGCTAGCACTGTCTGGACTCCAGGACACTGAGCAGAACAAATGGGCACCGATGAGTAGAACCGAGTTCAGGACACCTACCAACTGAACTGAAGTAATGCAAGACAACTAAGCTACTTCCTCTGCACCTATTCAAGCACTCCAAGAGAACGGGTGAAGAATCCTTGGGTATGTCACTTCTGTAAGATGTCCAAAGCACTGGAGTCTGGGGCTGTCCATTTGTCAGGAGACCTTGCTGATATCTTCACTCTATGGAGCATACGGAGCATCCAAATCTGGGAACCGCAATCCATCGCTCACTGCAATCATCAAGAATCAGCAGGCAACATCAGTATTTGTGGTGACAAGAACAGCAATGGTACATACAAATTCAGAAGCATTTGCACAAACCACTACTACTGCTTCAACTTTGTGCAATACATACTCTAGGGATCCAGAAATATTTGCGAAAATCACCAATACTACAGGTTAGCACAATACAAATTCTGAAGCATTTGAACGATCTCTACAAAGTAGTTGGCAGATGGTATTGGGTAATAAGAACGATGGCACACACAGCTTCAGAAACATTTTCACAAGCCAGTACTTCTCAACAGTTGGCAGAAGGTAGTTTTAGCAGAAAGCACTGCGAAGCAAACAAAGCAGAGAAACCATGATCTGAACACTCCTCACCTTCTGTATCATGGGGGACGACGACGATGTCCAACTCGTCGTGGCCGACGGGCAGGTCGATGAGCAGGGGGGTCAAGCGCCCGTAGAGGCCGGCACGGATGCAGACGCCGAATTCGGTACAGCGAAAGGCACGACCATACTTGGTGCCCAAGGTGAGCCGCAGCTGCAACAGATTGTTGGTGCCGAACGGAAACGTCTCCCACTCTTCCTCGTTGATGCTCCCGTCCTCCATGGGTTGGAGGTACCGGATGTTCCGAACCACCTGCTCCTCGCTCAGCGGAGGACGGTTCTTGCGCGTCAGCAGCTGTTCATAACACATCGCAGACAGAAGCTCAGCAACGACGGAATACATGATCATAACCATTTCTTGAAAAATGATTACTAGATTACCATGACCGAAATATTCAACGGCAGATTAATCATACAGTTAAACGCGCATGTTGCAAGAACAGTCAGATTAATCATTCGATTAACACATTTTTGCAAGAGCATTCAGATCAATCATACAGTTAACGCAGTTTTCAGGAACATTCAGATGAATCATACAGTCAGAACATGTTGCAAGAACATTTCGATTAAATCATACAGGTGGGGCAGTTTTGAAGGAGATTCAGAGCAATATAGTACACAGTTAACACATGCCCCAAGAACATTCAGAATAACCATACAGTTAACAGATTTTGCATGAACATTCGGACCTACCATACAGTTAGTGCAGGATTCAAGAACATTCAGGTTAGTCATGCAGTTCTGTTCACACGTGTTGCAATAACATTCCCATCAATCATACAGTTAGACACGTTCTCAAAAACATTCAGAAACAAATCGATTTCAGGAATACAGTTTGGGCAGGCAAACGCAATTCTCCCAGACACATTCGCTTTCTGAACACAATCACTCTCCTACCTACGAACATAATTACAGAACGTCCAATCTGAATACAGAACAAGTGCAAGGCCTCTCCAACAAAGTCTCTGGTCAGGAAACCCGGCCAGGAAATTGCAAGCCAAATCACTACTACATCAAATCAGACGATGCAAAAACGCACCAAACAGTTCAGGATCGCATGCAAGCTTATTCACTACTCCATCACATCAGACGATGCAGAAACGCACCAAACAGTTCAGGATCCCATGCAAAGCTTAATCACAACGTACTCCATGCATCGGACCATCAGAAAACGCAGGAAGGACTTGAGAAATGCACTGGAATCGATCGATCGAACGTTGTAGATAGGAAGCCAGGACAGGAAGGCAACGCGAGGAGAGGAACGTGGTAGTAGTAGCAGCGAGTACCTGGCGGGAATCAAGAAGAATGTTGGGGGGGCGCGTCTTGACGGGGACGGGCTCGATGACCCACAGCATCATGCAGCTGGCGTTGTCCGGCGCGGCGGTGACCTGCCTGACGAACGTGAGGTACTTGCCGTTGCCGCGGAGGTAGCGCCCCGAGCAGGTGCGGACGATGTAGCCACCTCCCCTGCCGACGACGTTCCACAGCATCCCCGGCGGCAGGGGCTCCTCGTCCTTCAAGACCTGCAAGACCTCGACGCTGCCCTCGGGGCCGATGCCCACCGGGTCGGAGGTGGCGTGGAGGTAGCGGCCGTAGGCGCTGCGGAGGCGGACGCAGGGACCGTGGCCTTCGGGCCCGGGGGTGGAGTCGACCGACCACACCGTGTTGTAGGTGTTGCGCTGGCCGGAGAGGACGACGTTGATCCCGTCGACGTCCGCGGCCACGTACTTGCCCTGGCGCCTGATGCTGCGCAGCCGCACGAACCGCACGCCGTCGAACACCTCCATCCCCAACGACCGCCGGCTCATCGCTTCCTTCCTTCCTTCCTTCCTTTGGCTAGAGCTCGCCGAGGTTGTTGGATTCCTCGGAGAGGAGAGGGGAGGGGAGGAGAGGGATGATGAGCTGGCTGAAAGTTTGTTACGCCGGGCGCCGAGGCAGCGAGGAGGCGCCAGTATTTGAAGCCTCGGGGGCCGACGGGGCTGGGCCCGCCCGGTCTCGCTGGCAAGGTGGGCCCGCACGGAGGCGTGAGAGTGGACCCGCATGTCGACAGGTGGCGGACGGAAGTCGGTTACAAGCAGATGCTGGGCTGCTGGCCTGGCCTGGCCTGGCCGCCGCGCTAAACCCTACGCGGCGGTGGCGACCGACGACGGCGCCGGCTTCGCCGCCGGGAGATCGAGGAGGGTGGTGCGGCGCTTCCCGGTCCGACGCCCCTCGCGGGCGGCGGCGGCGGCAGCGACGAGGCCGGTTCGGGGCGCGGCTGCGGGGGAACCGAGGAGCGGGGCTAGGTGATGCGATTGGAGTTCGCCTCCCTCCATTCCATGCGCTCGTGGGGTTCGCTGCCAGGTGCGTGATCTGTTTGGAGACGTGCGAATGTTGGTTATGCTGGTCTCTCTGTTGTGCCGTGCGTGTTCCTGGATCATTTTGTGCAGGGCAGGGGTCATCAGGAGAAAACTGTGTGATTCAGTGTGCCAAGTGTCAGTGTGTGACTGTGTGGAACCATGTCATCAGGAGAAAAAAGGTTATACCTCTAGTTAATCTGCAATCTATCTGTCAACTCTTGCTTTGCCTGTGACTTTGCCGCCTGATGTTGCATATCAGTGAGTTCTGTGCCTGTCAGATTTTTCTCCAATCCGACGGTGTCTGTACAGTACAGTTGTGCTAAAATTTCAGGTTGTCAGTAGTCGTTTGGTTTAGCAAAAGGGGGTACCTGCATTCTGATGACATTTCACCGCTTTCATGTTATCCTGTTAATCTGCTGAGAGGTTTTAGTACAGTACCTGAAACTGAGCTTTCTACAACCAGTATCTTGTAGTTGTAGATAGATTACTTCTTGAACAATGCTTGACTCCACGATTCAGGGTATGATTTCAGAGATGAATACCCTTTTTGGAATTCAGAATTTTCTGAACATGTGCTCTTCCTAATATCTTTGCACTTGCGCATCTCGTTGTTCTGCATCACCAACCTCTCTGATAATGCATCTAGTCAGTCTGCGCCGTAATCTACACAGATTGGTCTCGCAAACACGATCTCTTGACATTTACATCTGACATGAAAATTGGCTTGTGCGGTCATACTGAGATTTCTAGAATGTTGAGTTGCTGGTGCTGCTGAACATATCTGTTGTAGCTGTGATTCTTCAGTTAGCACAAGCCTGGGAATAGAAAGGGCACATAGTATGTCACTGTCACAGGAAGTAGTTTTTAAGCAAATGGTTTTGAAGATGACTGTCCTTGCTGAAGTTTAGAGTATTCTGAACAAGCCTTATGCTGTACTCCCTCCTTCCTTGAATTGTGACGTTAGGACAGGATTTTTTAAGCTTATAGCTAATGCAAATTGGTTGTCTGAAACGTCAAGAAAAAAAAGAATGGAGGGAGTAGTATATATCTATAAACTCATACTTTGCCTGTGTGGGACATGATGTTGCTTACCACTGAGCTCTGCTTGTCAGATTTTTCCCATCAGTTATGCTGAAATTTCAGGCTATCCTGCATCCTGATTGTGCTCACTACTTTCAGGTTATCCTGTTAGTCTGTTGGGAATTTTTATGCCGAAGGCCAGGACTGGCCCTGCTTTGCGTTGAAAATCTATTGGGAGATACTTTCTGTAAGCAGGATTATGTTAGATGTATTGTCTTATCAATTAAGATTCATTCTCAGAAATCTCAAGATACATGAGTTCTTATGCGCTCCTATCTACTCTTTCAGGACTTTGGAGTCCTTTTGCCTACGTGCTTGCCGAAAACAAAGTACCTGAAAGTGAGCCTTCTACAACCTGTAGCTTGCAGATAACCTTTTGAACAAGCAGAAAAAGGCTCCAGAACTCAGAGTATGGTTTCACAGATGAATGCCCTTTCTGAAGTTCAGAGTTTTTTGAACAAGCGTGCTCTTAATGATATCTTTGCACTTATGCATCCTTTTGTTCTGCATCACCAACCTCTGATAATGCATTGCATCTGGTCCATCTTCATCGCCATATACACAGATTGGTATTGTA
Source organism: Eragrostis tef (assembly GCA_000970635.1). NCBI lineage: Eukaryota > Viridiplantae > Streptophyta > Magnoliopsida > Poales > Poaceae > Eragrostis > Eragrostis tef. Next base: position 66,187 of record LAPY01000522.1, on the reverse strand, counting down.
GACACAATTTCTCAACACGTCTGACGTGGAAATTGGCATGTGCAGTCATGTTCAGAGTTTAGAATGTTGAACTACTGATGCTGCTGCCCCCACCACTATTGCAGGAAGTAATTCTTCAGTTAGTACAAGCCTGAGAATAGAACGGGCACATAGTATGCCACTCTTGCAACAAGCAGTTCTTAAGAAAATGTTTTTAAAGATGACTGTCATTGCTTAAGTTTTCATATTTCTGCATTAGCAACCGCCCCTGACAGTGCATAAGGTCTGTCTGCATCGCCATGCATAGATTGTTTGTGAACTTCGAAATTTTGACATTTACGGCCTTTGTGTTGTGCAGTCATGTTCAGATTTTATGGGGTTGAATCCTGATGCTGAACAGATGTCTATTCTATTCTAGTTGTCCTGCCACTGATACTTCTGCATCAGTACTTTCAGTTATGCTGAAATTTCAGGTTATCCTGCATCCTGATTGTGCTCACTACTTTCAGGTTATACTGTTACTCTGTTGGGAAGTTTTAGGCTGAAGGCCAGGACTGGCCCTGCTTTATATTGAAAATCTGCTGGGAGATGCTTTATGTAAGCAGGATTATGGTAGATGTCTTATCAATTAAGATTCATTCTCAAGAAATCTCAAGATACAGTGTGTGTTCATATGCAGTCTTATCTGCTCTTTCAGGACTTTGGAGTCTTTTTGCCTACGTGCTTGCTGAAAATAAAGTACCTGAACCTGAAAGTGAGCCTTCTACAACCTGTAGCTTGCAGATAACCTTTCGAACAAGCAGAAAAAGGCTCCAGAATTCAGAGTATGGTTTCAGAGATGGATGCCCTTTCTGAAGTTCAGAGTTTTCTGAACAAGCGTGCTCTTAATGATATCTTTGCACTTATGCATCTTTTTTGTTCTGCATCACCAACTTCTAATAGTTCATCCGGTCCATCTGCATCGTCGTCTACATAGAGTGGAAATTGTCATGTGCAGACTGCAGTCATGTTCAGTATTTAGAATGTTGAATTACTATTGCAGGAAATAATTCTTCAGTTAGTACAAGCCTGAGAATAGAAAGAGCACATAGTATGCCACTATTGCAACAAGCAGTTCTTAAGAAAATGTTTTTAAAGATGACTGTCCTTGCTTAAGTTCAGAGTCTTAACAAGGGTGTCCCTGTTTGTTCTTGTCCTACTAACGTATCTCATATTTCTTTGCATTAGCAACCGCCCTGACAGTGCATAAGGTCTGTCTGCGTCGCCATGCATAGATTGTTGTCGAACTTCGAAATTTTTGACATTTACAACCTATGTGGTGTGCAGCCATATTTAGATTTTATGGTGTTGAATCCTGATGCTGATTAGTAATCTATTCTAGTTGTCCTGCCACTGCTACTTCTGCATCAATACTTTCAGTTAGTACAAACATGAAAAAAGAGACAAAACTATGCTTACTGAATTCTGAACTGGAAGGGTACATATTGGCACCACAGGTAGACCAACTTTTCAACTTCTTCGATTTACCCTACTAAATTACCAGCATACTCGCTTTCTTCTAAGGAATGCAGGTGGAATTTTCTGTTATTGATGCGCCACTTATGCCTGTGAAAGAACAGTCCGACAGCTCTAGAGAATTCCTCAATGTAACCTACTGAAGATCAAATTTGATGTACAAAAACACCTTTCTTGCGCTCAGCAACATATCTGCACACCATGCACTTGCGGATTCTGCTAGTATGACTGAACCATAATATCATGCTGCTTACTGATACAGGTGAACAAGGGCCTAGAAGGGTGGAGCCAACTAATTTGCAGCATATATTGATGAAAGCTTCAGCTGGCCATTGACTAACAATCCAGATTTCCAGACTCTGCTATCTCTGTTTGCATCAGTCGCCGCCTGCATTCTATACTACTACTCAATTGCAAGGAGTTGATGGAAGTAGAAAATCATCAGAAGCAGCAGCTTCCTGCATTCTACTCATTCTGAGCTAACAGTAGCAGCATGCACGCGCATACTGATGTTGTCTTGGCCTTTCAATCATCATGACTCATGAGCAACAGCATCCTGCATTTTAAGCAGTACACTGTGTTTTCATATCATCTATTTATTGTATAGCAAAGGTTTATGATCTATGTACGCATTAAGTTTCCCTGTACAAAGTTGAAATGGAAGATGCTTGGACTTTTCAAGTTTCAGTTATTAGACAAAAAAGTTCTATCTGGAGTATCAAATTGTGACACGCTTCACCTTTTTGTTTTTCGGTATGTGTACTCTCTCAAGTTTTGCCTGCATTTGCTTATGATGTACTGTAGGACGCAAGAAGCCCCTTTTAGTGCTCATGTGAGACCTAGCAGGCTAATCTACCAAGATTAGTAGTATAACAGAGCAGTTAGACCGCTCTCTCTCGCACACCAAAAAAGAATTGGCGGAGTCAATAAGAGTTCCTTGGAGGTAGTTCTTGGTGTTGAAAAGGCGTGTTGGGATATGCAATGCATTTAGCCGCTCAACGCATCCTAAATTCGGCGCCGGTTCGTCACCCATGTTCTGCTAATTACTTAAATCAAAAGAGACGGGAACAAGTCTCGTGTCTCGGGGGCGAACATTAGGAGAAGATAAATACACTTGTTTCTTCCGCTTAAAATATGCCTTGTTCGCCGAACATTTCAACCAAACTTTGGCAGCTACTGTGACGTTACTAGAGCAACTGGACTATCTGATGAACACGGAAATGAATCAAGTCTGAGTATCAGTCTTTGCTGATTGCTCTGAGATTAAATGAAGGGGAGGTAGTTCTTGGTGTTGAAAAAGTGTGTTGGGATATGCAATGCATTTAGCCGCTCAACGCATCCTAAATTCGGCGCCGGTTCGTCACCCATGTTCTGCTAATTACTTAAATCAAAAGAGACGGGAACAAGTCTCGTGTCTCGGGGGCGAACATTAGGAGAAGATAAATACACTTGTTTCTTCCGCTTAAAATATGCCTTGTTCGCCGAACATTTCAACCAAACTTTGGCAGCTACTGTGACGTTACTAGAGCAACTGGACTATCTGATGAACACGGAAATGAATCAAGTCTGAGTATCAGTCTTTGCTGATTGCTCTGAGATTAAATGAAGGGCCACCATTAAGATTTTCTCCCATTTTTCTCTCTCCCCCACATCACATAACGATGTATAGTATCTGTCTCGGATTGTGAAAAACATTGGACCCAAAAGATTAGCATATATTGATGTGCAGAGAACATTCCAAGAACAAGCTCTCCACTGGAGGATAAATAATTTGTGACTCCAAGCCAAGCCAGGACAAGGGCTGTGGACATGAAATCGATTGAACCAGAATCCTCACCACAAAGCAAGAATATTTGGTTCTACCACGTCAACCTATGAACAGCCTCACTACGACTCTCACTTCCAAGCACCAAAATGGAAATCATTCAAAAAATAAAAACAGAAGAACTGTGAAACCCTGCTATTCACATGACATATTGTTGATCAGAAGCCCCTGAACACCAATCACCAGTCCTATACTTCCAAAATAGTAACTTCTATGACTCCCATAATAACTCTACTATGCAGTTCAGTTAGCAGCTAATCCGCCACCGTCAATGGGTGAGTGCCTTGTCGTCGCTGACAGACAGGTGGGCCCGCCAGCCGGCGACCGGGAGGACAACCAACCACGGCCGGCGTGGTCAGGCCGGGGGTGTGCCATAATCAGTGCAGCCTCACCCGCTTGGCGACGAAGCCCGGCGAGCAGTTGGCGGCCATGGGCGTGAGCGGCAGCATGGACACCGGCCGCTTCATGCAGGCGTTGCCGAAGCCCAGCGCGTGCGCGCCGCCGCCGGCGACGTACCCGGCGGCGCGTGCGCCGAGGGCCAGCGCGTCCGGCGCGTGCACCGTGGGCGGGTTGCGCCACCGCGCCCCGCCTCCATGACGGCGGACAGGAGCCTCCCCTTCTGCGGCAGCGGCCTCTTGCTGGCGAGCATGTCGAGCACGGCGTCGGCCGCGCCGGCGAGGGAGGAGGAAGGCTGCCTCGCTGGCTGAGGCGGCGGGGGAGGGGTCGGCGGCGTGGCGGCGGGGCTGGTGGGCTTGCGGTGGTGGCGCTTGTCGGCGGAGGTGACGGGGTCGAAGAAGGGGTCGACGGGGGAGGACACGAGGCTGCAGTCGGAGTCGGTGACGCTGGACGTCACGCGCGGCGCCGGCGCGGCGGTGGAGGCGTCGCGCGCGTCGTCGCGCTCCTTGGCCACCTGGCGCACCAGCTCGGCCAGCTTCGCGATGCTCTGCTCTTTCTTCTTCAGCTCCTCCTTGGCCGCGTCCAGCTCCAGCGTCGTCGCCACAAGGCTCTGCTTCAGCTCAGCCACGCTCTGCGCCATCAAAACCAACCAAGCAAAGGATTAGTAAAAAATTGTGCGGTAATTTGGTGGTGAAATTGCGGAACACAAGGTGATGGCTGGCAGTACAGGACATGGCAGCATGATCTAGCGGGGAAGAGCGAATGATTTCGATTCCTCCTAATGATTGCATCATACAACCACTACTCGAGTCGGTTAGGACTTGGGAGCAGCCCCGTGCTCCGAAAACCAAAACTTTTCCAGAAAATCAAAAAAAAAGAAGAAAAAAAAATCTCAAGGACGGACCCGAGGCGAAATAGCACCATCACTGAACAGCATCTCACTACAGTTCCCAACTTGTTTTTTCGTTGAAAAGAAATGTGAACAAAACCAAAAGAGGAGAAGGCTAAAGAAACCGGTCACGTCGACTTGAGCTACTGAATTTTCCACGAGATCAGCCGAACATGCAAGACCATGAGACAGAGAGAGATTAGGGAGAAGAGAAGAATTCCAGCACGTTAAAGAAGTGTCAAGACGTCTGGAAATCCCTCCCCTGCCTAACACCCCTTGACCGCGGTAAATGAACATCACAGCACACGCGAGAGAGATCCCCTGCGCCTCTCCCAAACAGCAGACACGCCATTGCTGCCGAGAAATGGAGTTGCTCGGAGCAGGAGGAGGAAGATGGAGAGGAGTGTTTACCTCTTGTTGATGCTGCTGATGCTGCTGCAGGTCGTCTTGGAAGGACCAGAGGGAGGAGAAGAGCGCGGCGTCCGTGCCGTCGCCCACGAACAGAGGGAGTGGCTCCATTGCCATCCTACTCGTGCTCTCTTTCTTCTTCTTCTCTCTCGCTCGCTGCTCTTCGTGCTCGGCGTGCTGCTTCCTTTGATCGCTTCCTTTGTCCGGGCGTTGGAAAGAGAGAGAAGAGAGGGTGAGGGGAAAAGCTGAGAGGGGGTGAGAGAAATATATATAGCAAGGGAGAGGAGAGAGTGTTAGGTTTTGGGAAGGAGGAGAATATTATATGGAAAGGTTCCAGGGATTAATTATTTGGAATGTGCAATGGCCTACCATCATTTGCCATCTGGGCAGCTACCAAATGGAAAACAATTGCCTTCCAAGGAGGAGAGAAAAAAGAAAATGAAACCTCTCTCTCTCTCTCTCTCTCTCTCTCTCTCTCTGGCTTGTGCTTGTGTGTGGGTCCAACCACTTTTGTGTCTGTGTGTACCTTGGCCTTTGCTTGGAAAAAGTCTTTGCTTTATTATTTATCTTTCTGGCTCATTGTTAATTAGCAGAGTGCTGACTGCTAGTAGGATTGTTTTCAATGACACCGGTCTGGTATGTACCAGTACTAGTACTTCCTAAATGAAAGTCCACCAACATTTCGCAGAACAACGAACGATGCAAATGATCGAGGGAAATTTGCCAATTTAATGTGGACAGTGCAGATCCTGAGAAATCCATGGTCACTTCGTTTGTAGCAAGCAAATCCAAGAACTATCCTCCCAACTCTCAAGAGACAAGAAGAAAATGCGCATTAACTCACAAAACCTCTTCCCTCCAAAGGATTGAATTTCAAACGCCAATTTGACCAGATTACTTGACGAATGCACTGCATCATTAGGTGATGAGTGGGCTTCTGTATGGAATGAATTGGCTGTTCCTTGCCATTCAGGTGCCATGCACAATAAATGCTCCGGTTGGCACCCACAGTTTTGCTTTGATGACTTGCATTGCAGGGTTGTCCGGAATTAATATTGGTTCCATAAAAGAATCATTTTCTTTTTTCTTTGAATGGATTTTGATTTTTTTTTTTTTGAGGAGAGGACCCTGGCTCTCGATTTTGAATGGATTTTGAATTAGCATTTGGTTACTTGAATCTCTTATGGTTCGTAGCTGTACTACAAATTCTTAAACGTAGAATTGTGTGAACATTGACGGTTTCCTCGAAAAAAAGTTGTCTATGTTCCTAGACATGATTATAATTTTGTGTCCCTTAGGTGGCATACCTTAAGCTAGTATACAAACGCTGTGTACGATTCTATAGGTCAGTGAGTACACGATCGACATTGTCCATTCCGGGTTAGATAAAGCAACAAACTCGAATGGTATCTTGAGATAAACTAGTACAAGTAATATTTTTGTGTTCATGTCCAGGTACGCTTAACGTCCGTGCATGAACCAAGATAAAACAAATGTGTGAAGCATAATAAACTTGGAGATTTTAGGAGAGGGCAACGAACTGCTTGCCTCGTGTCGCCACAGTCGCGAGAAGCTTGTCGGGACATGCGTGCTTAAGAAAAGATGAAGAACTCAACATTCACTGGACTATACAGAACAAGTACACCTACACAATTGTTGTTGTCATCAGAGCATTCTCCTTTTCATATGTTAAAAATAGTAAAAATAGCAGCCTTTTTCTTTCTTTGAAGCTTGCCTCGCATGCCCGACAATTCCATATGTTCGTGCTAGATGTGTAAATGGACAGGAAATTGAAAAGAAATGAACGAAAAAAATGATAAAACAAAATTTGAAGAGAGAAGGGAAGCTAGAGAGAGAGAGAGATGCAGGTGTGGTCTGCGTTCTCGCGGTCGACACGTTTAGCCAAGGAAGCACGCCAGCAGCAAAGGGTCCATGGCAGGACAATGAAAACAGTCAAACGAAGGAAGGAAAACATTTTTCTGCTACCCGTTTCTCATTCTTTCATGCAATGCAAAATGCCTCCGCATGACAGCATGGCAGTTATTATTAACACACAGCCTGGTTTGGAATTATTTACCGCGTATAGTAAACGATTTATGTGTTGTGTTTCCTTGTGTGAGTTTCCTTGTTTGAGTTTTGTGTGCGCGTGAGAGAGAGAAGGAGGCGACAAACGTTTGCATGGGAAAGCGCGCCATGTGGTGGGCCTTTACCGGCTCGCTCGGTCGGTTCCGTTCCAACTCAACGGAACCTCCATGGCTGCGTCTTCCTGCTTTTCTTTTGGAGCTGATCGATGCACCGCCGCGCTGCGCCGGCATGCAACTAACCATAGCCAACCTCTTCTGTCTTTGGCTTGGATTAATTAACACACACGCGGTTCCAGCGCGGCGCAGCCTCGCTCCGTGTCCATTTGCCACTACCTAGCTTCCCACGGCTACGAACCTAACCTGCCATCTACCATGCCGATGGAGCACATGTGGACGTCGCCGGTGAAACGACGCTCGGCTCAATGGTAAATGAGGGCAGCACCGCAGCAGGATAGTATGTGAACAACATCTACGCATTCTTGTCGTTAGACCGTACTTTGAGTTAGAGAAAATGTTGACCTAATGAAAATACTCTGAGAATAGAGGTTGTACACTGAGGACCCTTTTGCTTTGTAACAGAGACACCAGCATGTAACAACCTCAGTCATGCTCTGAATTCAAAATTGATCATCAAAAGTGTTTTCCAAGGTAGAGTTAGTGTTGATTCTTCACCTCAATAAGAGTCCGCACAAGTCATTTTGATGCATGTCAGAGCATTGCTCCTAGCAAACTATTGGGACGTTGTAAGGCGCCGAGAGCCCGTGGACTTGAGCACCATGAACAAGTCTAAGCAAGCTTGACTATATATTCAGATACGAGTCCAGCCAAACATATACACTAGAACAATATAATTTGCCTGTTCGGCAGGCTGCGGCTGCAGAAAAATAGCGACCGTAGAAACACTGTAGCGGCTGCAGAAAAAATAACTGAAACACTGCAGCCGCTGCAAAGCAGCCAAACGAACATTGAACGATGCACATAGCTAGGACGGCTGATTAGCTTGAGGCGTTGGTGGCTATAGCTATCTGTATGGAGTATAACAAACGGACAATGTTACTCAAATCGTCTGGTAGTAACTTAATGCACGAACTAACAAAAGCAAACAGGTAATATAGTTGTTGGTAGAGGTGAGGGCCATGCTCGCTGCTTGTATTAAATTCCCTGATCTCTTCTTCTTCGGTGAATGAGTGTGACTCTTGTGAGAGAGCGGCAGAGAAGAACAAGACAAGAACCGTGGGGGACACAAATCTTGAGGGGTCGTGTACCTTGGATCTCCATCCATCCATCCGTCCCTTTCTTTTCAATTGTTTTTCCCCTTTTCGATTTGAGCTTTTGGGCAATGCAATGTGATAAAGTGAAAGTATAGTGATCACTTTTCAAGCTACTAGGAGACCTTGGTGCACTCTTTTTCTTCTTCTCTCTCAGCATGGTAGCTAGGGTTCTTGGGACTTGGTTGGAGCTTTGGGTCCCATGGCAATTATGGGGAATGGCCAGGTAGTGGCCTCCCTGGTCCTCCTATAGCTGCACGCTTGCTTTTGCATTAGGGCACTGTGGTGCGTATCAGGACAGAACAAAGGGACATTAGCAGTATATCCGTTGTTTACTTCATTTGGGATCTTTGCTAGTTCCCATCTTGCTCTTGTCCCATGTTGGTGTATCTCTTTGATTTATTTTTCTTCTTTGTGATCTCGAGGTGAAAAAGCCATGCAAAGCTAGTACTATTGTACTATTTTTTTTCTCAAACGCAAAGCTATTGTACTATTACTACTGATGAGTAGTAAGTTGCCGCATCATGCATTTCAATGCTCGAACAAGTCAAGCGCTAATGAGTCGAACTAATTACGTCCGTTCTATATGTGTACTGGAGTATATGTACAAGTGCCAAATCAGCTCTGCTAGCTAGATACTGTGTCGAGATGCCTTCTACAGGGATGAGTGCAAATTCAGGTGCCCATGTATATGTCACATGTGTATGCATGAACGGGTCAATGCAGACAAGAACAAGATAACGATCACGTACACCTAGAGAGGCAGCTCGTGCTAGATTCATGTAGGCTAGGAAGATATGCACCCGATTAATGGAATAAGAGAAGCAGAAAACAGTTTGGAGTATTTTTGACGAAATAGAGCAAGCAAATTAAGCGGCGACTGAAGAAAACCCGGGGGTTCGTCGGGGAACAAGGCGACCAGGGAATGTGGAGCTTTCTTTCCCGCGGTTTTACTCCAACCAACCAACGGCTTTACCCGTCAAACCGAATCTCATGTGCGCCCAACACAAAACCCCACGCTCATTAATACCTCCACTCACCTCCAATTTTCAGTTTCAGATACCTACCCCCTCCTAGCTACTCCAACATTTACTAGTACTATTTTTCTTCTTCTTTTATTTGGAGTCAAAAAAATAGTTTCAAGACAATACTGCAAGATTGAGTTGACATAGTACTTTTGTATTAACCATTTTGTTATCAATATAGTTGTATATTAATCATTTTCACGTATATTCAGCTATCAACATTGCATGTTTTCAAAGAATTCACAAGGAGACCAGAAAAGTTCAACTTCATGAATCAATATACGTCTCATTTACTTTGACCCAAAATCTCGGTGGTTAATAACTTGTGATGGGCAACTAAGAAGATTTACGCACAAGACTACATGCAAACGATTATTTCCCATATTCTATGCTATTTTCTGAAATGTCATCTTGTCTATACGTATAGTCATATAAATATATTCGTGTGCAGTGGGTTTGGGTCATTTGAGAGAGTAGGAAAAAGAACAAGTAAAGGACACCGGAGTAAGGCTCCACAAACTGCCACGTACGCCTCCTACGAACATGGGCCGCACATACTGGTTCTACGCACCCGGCAGCTCTGGCTTCTCGTAATCTGTGTCCATGGCGATTAAGAAAAAACACAATTAACATATCCAAGCCTAATTAACAACAACATAATCTAACTATATTATACTATGCGTTCGCTCACCGCGTGTCCAACAGCAGGCTGTTGTAATTCGCTGCTAGTACCGCATTTTATTTTATTTTTCCTCTGAGATGAGAGTTTTTTGTGCGAAACAAAAGAAAAACGAGGAAAGCGAGAGAGAGGCGTGTGGGCCCCACGCGCGCGGCGCCCGACGCGGCTGTCGTGTTCGCGGCTCGCTCCCGCCCCGCGCACATGGCCGGCCCCCATGTGTGGCGCCTCCTGACCCTGCCGTCCCATTGGCCCACGTGTCAGCAGCTCGTACACGTGCGGCGCGCAACACGACAGGGCCTGGGCACGACGGACGTGTCAGCGTCGCCGCCGGCGAGAAACGGCCTACCCTCGGGCAGAAACCGGTGATTCGGTGAACGCCACCGGCTGCGTGGCCATACATCAACGATGGTTGTCTAGTGAGAGTAGTAGAGAATCGATACACATGAATTTTCTTCCATTCGAAAGAGAAAACAAAATAACTTCCTTATTTGTCAGATCATATGATTTCCTCACTCTTAACTAGAGGCCAAACAATGCATCACAGCCAAGGGCGGAGCTAACCCTCTGTCCGAGCCTCTAATCCAAGTGAAAGAAAGAAAAAAAAAAAAAAGAGAAAAACTTGCAGCACTGCCTCACTGGCCTAGTGCCCCCTTTTGTCCATGCATGGTGCGTGTCAAGCTGCTCAAACTCTGATTTACTCCTCGCCTGGTGCCCCCTTTGGTCCATGCATTGGAGCCTCTCGGAGGTCTTCAATTGATTTACTCCTCGCCGTTGTTCAACCCATCTCACTGGATGTAAATTTGTCTGTGACATTCCTATATAGTGAGAAAATAAATATTTCCCAATGTTCTCATATTGCAATAAAGATCATAAGCATTGTAATTGATGGAATGAAACTAAGATTGACACGAGAAGATCGACTAGCTAGTTTGCACTTGAGCTTACTTGATGTGCATGGAATAATTGCTAATATTTGGACAACTTTTTTTAGTTCAAGAAGAAACTGACAATGTTGTCTTGATGTCGTTATTTAAAACTAGCTAGTAGAAATAATATTTTCACGACTCCTGAACTATTTTATGCTCATATATCTCCTATTGGCTGGTTCCCTGCAAAATTTCAAATTTGAGAACTGAATTAATTAAACACGAACAAAGATGTCCTTACACACTCCTTAAGAGCACGTACGAGCGGGGCGTTGGGAGACGGAGGCTACATGCGAAGAACCAGCAACCACTGGCGTCGCTAAACAAAGGCCCGTTTCACATGAGAGCTACGCTTTGCTGCCACGCACGTACTTCGCGACGTATACAAATGCATATCTCTGATCTCTCGCTACTATATGGCGGATGCGTACGCTATAACCGTAACATACTTTTCATAAATAATTAGGATAAAGCTTAGGAGATCGACATGTAGACACAGGTGATGATTGGCCAGCTAATCATTAACCTGCACAAGATTTTGTTTTATACATGCGTACGTAGATTGGGTTGTACAAACTATGCATATATAATGTATAGATAGTCCAAGTCGTTGGATTTTACTAGTTGCCACTACCAGCTGCAGCATATACAAAATGGTATAAATATGCTTTTTTGGAGAAAGATGAACAGTAGTTCTATAGTACTAAAATAAGAAGAGAAAAATATCTCCATTTGATCAAGAACTTGGAGTATCTGCTACTAAAAGCAGAGTTCAAAATATGCAGTGTTACCAGCTCATTCGTATTTCCGGGTTTGAGGGTTTCAATCATGCTTGAATTGACATATATACCCTCGCATAACGTGCAACTTCAATGTATATAAATGTGTCAAATCAGTGACCAAAAACAAGGGAACGTTAGGGGCTACTACCCGCTTGGCTACAATTTGTGGTCTCTCATTCATGTATGTGGTGATGTATCGTCCCAAATTGCATGCATGTGGTGCCTCCTGCAACTTGCTTGTTGTTCCTCCTGGCCTAGACCAGGCGCCATGCACGTCGCCATCCAGCCGCATAGCTAGACGACGCCCAAAATCAAAACCTAGCTAGCTATTTAGTTTTGTTTTTTTTCACTTTAGTACCACTTCTATTTTTCATTTGTTCTCGCAAAGTAGTGGTGTCTCTCTTTTCCCAGTACTACTCCGTCCTCCCTTTTATTAGATGCATGCCTTTTTTTTCTTCTTGAGTTTTACTCACATGGTTTGTCTAGGAATTTTGCAATCTACTGTATATATAATTTTACTGCCAGGTTACTACGAATAATGCACCAGATTTAAATATATAATGATCATATATAACATCGTGGATATCCATGATCCTTCCATCTATCTGCCTGGAATTATCCATTGGAAGATGGTGATCATGGACCAGGGATGCTCATGCCACATGTTTAATTTATTTGTTTTTGGATAAGGGTCGCGTCCAAGATAGCATATCTGGTCATTAATTCTCTTCTTCATCTGACCATCTCCTGCACGTCCCCTTGTCTGCTCAAAGTACTGGACCACCCCAAGGAGCAGCACTGGTACCGTATAATTCAGGGGAGTCTTTGCTAATCAAGTTCCTGAATCTTTGATGCATCCAGTAGCTCGATCGACCGAGATTAGATTCAGTCGGTTAATCAAGTGTCAGCAGCTAGGTTAACCCCTGCCATGCATAAATCTGTAGTAGAGTGTTCTCACCTGAAAGCTCTATCTGGGTAGGTTAGCTTGATATGCATGCCCGTAGCCATCAGCAGCGGCAGAGGACCACAGCCCACAGGGGAGAAAGGGAAATGCATGGTGTGGACTGCAAATGGATCGACGATATGTACATCCCAGCTGCAAGATTTGTGGACGCTATGTACATCCCTGCATGTACATTAAATCATTTTGATGTCTTTGGTTTGCCTCTCCTGTTGCCATTTGTCGCGTGCTCAAGTCATGTACTCCCTCAGTGAGCGATAATAGTTCAGATGTTATACTTTTCATACACCTCTGATTGTTTGAACATGTAAAGCTCCATCACCGATGGTAACTTGAGTGAGGTTTACAGCCGTGAATTGATGGTCAACCAGCGATACAAGCAGTCAACGATGCCAATACTCCTGAAGATTGGATGCAACTGTTGAACTACAGTTGGTTGGACTTCTAGTAGGCTACTCGTAGCCTGCTGCATGCTGTCATTGCTGTGCCTGTGTTCTGCATTGCTCTTCTTCTTCTTCTTCTTCTTCTTCTTCTTCTTCTTCTTCTTCTTCTTCTTCTTCTTCTTCCAATAGGCTGTTCGTTGCAGGCTGCATAGTGGGAGTATTTGTGTAAAAAAAAAAGGAACAAAAAAGGACTGTGGAGGACACTGATTCGTGTAACTTGCCCCATGCACGTCAGGTAGAGGTCCTTATCGGCCATCCATCAGTCCAAGTCACTGTCCAGTGGTTAAAAAAAGGGGGGAACGTACTAGGGTCAAAGCATGGATTCCTCTTCATCGCATACATGTCAAAGCTTTCAGGGAAGCATGTTTCGATCGTTTCCTGTCAAAACCAAGCTGATTACGTTCTCACCCCAAACTGTTGAATGATGCAGGCAGATCAGAGGTCCAGATCGACCAACCAGAAGCTGGAAGAAGATGTTGTTTATCGGCGTATGCTAGTATTCCATATTTAGGCAGGCCTGTGACGACTCGGCATCAGGTTAGTTAGAGACTGAAGACCGACTTCTCTCCGATGCTCGTGAGGCGAATAAGTGCGTAGAGCCAAGCTGGACTGTGCTGACTTTCCTTGGAGAGTTCCATCATCTGAAGACGATATTCTGAAACATCCAAAGAAAACAAGATGATCTAAGACTTGGATTGTTCCACACAAGGAGGTAAGGTAGCGCAAAAGGCTTTGTTTACAGCAGAATGGAGACTGAAAACCCGGTGTCGTTTGGCCCAACGTTCAGCCCAATGGTCGAGTCCAGCAAGCCCCGCTGGTCACCATGGCCCAATGTTGATGTACTTTGGTAACTGGGATTCTTAAGGATCAAAACTATTTTTCTTGAAATTATCTGGACCAGCATGATACAAGCTGTGGAGCATGAATAAAATCAAGTCAACTGCCGTCGTGAACGCCCACTCCTCTGTCAAGAACTCAAGCTGCTTCATCTTCCCAGTTTGAGGAGAGAAACTGTAGGCATGTGAATGTAACTGAACTGAACTTGTCTGAAAATTTCTTATCGGGGCGCTGTACAACACTGTCTGTCGTCAGAATCCTTCCATTTCAGAATCTCTGCCAACGTGTACGAAAATCACCAGCTACCAGCAAGGTGAGGTGGTCCAGACCTCATGTTCTCTGCCGGAAAAGTAATAAGCTGCTGGCTGCAAACAGACGCCATGAGAGGAACTACTGATCGCCCAGCTCTGCATCTGCTCGCCAACGAACCACATAGAAGGCCCCGCTGGATCCGAGGCTGGATATGGAGGAAGCTTTCAGGTAACGCGTTTATGGATTCCGGCGATTAAAGGTCGGCCATGCGAGCTGTTATCTTCCGTCTCGGGCCCTCGGCGGACCGCCATGGCATCCGTCCCGCATGCCGTATCCCAGCCTGAGGAGGAAGAAAGCCTCTGTTATTGCGGTGCGCCGGATTAATATGGGCCGCGCAAGTCGGATCCGACGGCAGGTCGCTATTCAAAATAGCGACCACCCCTGGGGTCGCATTCATCGCATAGATGTCAAAGAAGGTTTCGTTTCCTGTCAAAACAAAGCTGATTACGTTCTCACCCCAAACTGTTGAATGATGCAGGCAGATCAGAGGTCCAGATCGACCAACCAGAAGCTGGAAGAAGATGTTGTTTATCGGCGTATGCTAGTATTCCATATTTAGGCAGGCCTGTGACGACTCGGCATCAGGTTAGTTAGAGACTGAAGACCGACTTCTCTCCGATGCTCGTGAGGCGAATAAGTGCGTAGAGCCAAGCTGGACTGTGCTGACTTTCCTTGGAGAGTTCCATCATCTGAAGACGATATTCTGAAACATCCAAAGAAAACAAGATGATCTAAGACTTGGATTGTTCCACACAAGGAGGTAAGGTAGCGCAAAAGGCTTTGTTTACAGCAGAATGGAGACTGAAAACCCGGTGTCGTTTGGCCCAACGTTCAGCCCAATGGTCGAGTCCAGCAAGCCCCGCTGGTCACCATGGCCCAATGTTGATGTACTTTGGTAACTGGGATTCTTAAGGATCAAAACTATTTTTCTTGAAATTATCTGGACCAGCATGATACAAGCTGTGGAGCATGAATAAAATCAAGTCAACTGCCGTCGTGAACGCCCACTCCTCTGTCAAGAACTCAAGCTGCTTCATCTTCCCAGTTTGAGGAGAGAAACTGTAGGCATGTGAATGTAACTGAACTGAACTTGTCTGAAAATTTCTTATCGGGGCGCTGTACAACACTGTCTGTCGTCAGAATCCTTCCATTTCAGAATCTCTGCCAACGTGTACGAAAATCACCAGCTACCAGCAAGGTGAGGTGGTCCAGACCTCATGTTCTCTGCCGGAAAAGTAATAAGCTGCTGGCTGCAAACAGACGCCATGAGAGGAACTACTGATCGCCCAGCTCTGCATCTGCTCGCCAACGAACCACATAGAAGGCCCCGCTGGATCCGAGGCTGGATATGGAGGAAGCTTTCAGGTAACGCGTTTATGGATTCCGGCGATTAAAGGTCGGCCATGCGAGCTGTTATCTTCCGTCTCGGGCCCTCGGCGGACCGCCATGGCATCCGTCCCGCATGCCGTATCCCAGCCTGAGGAGGAAGAAAGCCTCTGTTATTGCGGTGCGCCGGATTAATATGGGCCGCGCAAGTCGGATCCGACGGCAGGTCGCTATTCAAAATAGCGACCACCCCTGGGGTCGCATTTCGCAAGGAAACGCCATGGCTCGTCGGTCCACCGCAGCGATCCGCGCTCGCTTCCGGCGTCTCCTTCCTCACGAAGGCCGCATCGGCTTCATTGCCGCGCTCTATCGATTGTGACGCCACCGCAGCTTGCCGGAGACGGCACGGCGTGCCCGTGGCGGAAGCTCCTGCGCGCAGCTGGTGGTTGTGCCTGGTGACCAGAACGCGCGGCCTCCTCCATGGATCCGCTTCGCGCCGCGGCTCTTCTGCTGATCACCGCCGCCTGCTCCCGTCTCCATGAAGCTAAGGCCGGACGGAGACGGCTCTCCGCTGCGTCGCGTACGCCTTCCTGACCGATCTGCAGAAAGACACGATCCTTACAAATCATCTGTGTTCCCGCACGTGTTCAATTCGCTTCGTAGTACTGAACTACTGTGATCGTGTGCCCTTTTTTTTTTTGTGAACATGAACAGAACTTTGTTCATGATGCTTGCTGACAGCAGTCTCCGTATCCTCAGCTTCCTCGAGAACGCAGCATGGCTCACAAAACTGGCTCTTACGTCTTTGAAGAGTTTTGAGGTAAAAATACGAGCTGCCCACCATTCAGCAGGGATAAGCCAACCAACTGAACTGTCGACTTCAAGCGCATACTGTTGCGAGAACTCAGGATGCGTCGTCTTACTCAATTTGCAAGAGAAGAGCTGAACCATGAGCAAACATGTCACTGAACTGAACTTGTCTCAAAAGTCAAAACTGATTACCGGCGCTGTATGTAGAGCACTGTTATCAGAATCGTCATGGTGCGATGTCAGGTTGTTTACCTCTACCACACCTGCTCCTCTGAAGATCAGAATCCTTCTTTTATGGAACTCGGGCAGAGTACACTGACCGCATCATTTGTTCTTTTTCAAGCTCTTTTCAGTTTGCGATGCGCTCAATTGATCAGACAACATGGCTCCTGCTCCTGCCGCTGGTAGCCGACATGGCATGGGACGTGCCGCCGGAAGGTCATCATCACAATCGAGAGTCAATCTAGATGTCTCGGCCATGGCGCCGTTTGCCGGAGCAATGCACTGCCCAGTCGATCAGTCCCGGCCATCATCCGTTTCAAATCTCGACGCGTTGCATCCAGATCATGGCCATCAGCAGCTCATTGGCAGTTCAGGGCAACAGAAACGAGCAAGTGACTCGTTTGGGTCACGCCGCGACCCGTCTTGGTTGCTCAAACACGGCTAAGATCGCTGTGGGCTATTTTGTTTCTTGGACGGGCTGCAATGGAGCCCTCAACTGCTGGACCAGCCCTGTTCAGCGAGGATATGGGCCCAACACAAGCATCGGTAGCACGGCGGGCGCGAGCATCAGATTAAGCGAGGCCAGCAGCCGTGTACAAAACGAGCCCGTGGTGCACGCTTGCAACTCATATACCTTTCTCGGCCTTTTGGCTAAGATCAAGTGTAGTATCTGTTCTTATCAGTTTAATATCTGATATATGGGCCAACGGCCCACAACGATATGAATCTTATTTTTTGTGGGGGAGAGCCCATCAAGGTAGCTTGCTGCCTGGGCTCTCGTGTGTCGCCCAGCCGTTGCACTACAGGCCGGGCCTTGCGCACCCCAACCAAATCGCAAAGCAAAACTTTGTAAGCCCTGGTTGCATGCATCCCCATTCAACGGGAAGCAAACTTCCTAACCTCTGAAGAAAATATCAAGTTTGCTCGTCATATCGGTTCTTCTTGTTTGCATGATCATTCAATGGGCTCAAGGGAAAATAACATCACATCCTCTGACATAATGAATTGCTTTTTGGTACTGCATAGCCCTGATCCAATTAGCGTTTCAAACGTTGACAGTACACAGCAAATTCAGCTTCTGAACCATCTCTGCTGTCATGTTGTTAGGCTGTTAGCTGTTACGGACTTTGTATCATCCCAAAAGCAGCTTATCAAATGACTCGCTCGTCATATCCATGGCGAAGCCTGATCACCGCGATCGAGCCGGAGTCATCGATCCTGCGGGTACAGTGGGGATCCAGCAGGAACCACCGATCCTTGCCTGGGATTTTACATGGATACGGGTCCAGCTTCTCTCAGAGCAGAACACTTGCTGAATGTACAAACCGACGATATGTACCTCTATAATCTAATACGAAATTGAATGATGGTTAGTGGGAGAGAATTTATTTCACTTTTCAATGAATTGCATTTGACGAGGGCAGCTTTTGATATGCTGGGTACAAAAAAGAAAAACAAAAAGAGCCCGATATATAATCAATTGTTGGATCAACTGGAAAAGGAAATCAAGAATTCGAGAAGAGTTGGTAAGTGGGGAACCAATTTTAACGGGTGTGAGCTCATCATGCTCGCGCACTTAGGGGGTTTCAGTAGTGGTCTGGTGGATGTAAAAGGCAATCGCAACGATAATGCTAGATTAATGAGAATTAGGAGCAATGGCATGCGTGCAGCTGCACAAGAAGGCCGAAAAGGTAAGTAAGTGTGTGAAACCTGCCTCCTTATCACCAGCTTTTCACCCAAATTTTATTCAACCTCCTTACCACAAAAGCCACTTGGCCTTTTATATTTACCTTTGAAATAATGCAAGTTGCAAGTAGTGGGGAAAAAGACAACCCGACAAAACACTGTAAGAAGTTCAGAATCAAATCGTGTGGCGAGCCGATGACATGTGGACCTGGCAAATGAAGAATTTTTTACTAAGTTAAACCTTTTTTCATTCTCCGGCTGTGCGCATAGCCTTGCCGCTTCTCTATGCCCCCAAGGGTGATGTTGACCACGCACTAATAATCACTGTCACTACTTGCTAACAAAAACTAAGTACTGTTTGTGGTGGCGTTGGACTGTTGCAAAAGTAGCTAGATGCATCGAAAAAGTTGGATAGGGACCTGCACCATGGCACAAATGGCATAGCATGGCTTGGCTTGGTGTGGCGGCCTTGCATGCAGATGGAGATGCAGATGCTTGCCAGCAATCTCTTTCTTCCTTGTGCTGCCGGCCTCTTGATTTGGGCATCTCCAGATGAACTACCTGACTTGTATGCCTCGCTCTCTATTATTAGATTCCCATGCAGCAGCAATTATGTTGCCGCCATGCATGCAGATGCATTCTCAGATGCGTGCTCGTTTATACTTTGAAAAAAAAGAAGATGCGTGCTCGTATCTTGGAATGTGTTTTTTTTTCCCTCTCTCTCTGATGCAGATTCTGTATTATTTGCATGGTCTCACTCCCAGGTGCATAGATACGCCTCAAGAAATTTGTCGTTTATAGCTTCTCGTTTTCTAAGGAGAGGTTGACAGAAATTCCACATGACTTGAAGCTGAATTTTACGTGCAGTGCCATTGTTTCCTTTCCTTATCTGGAGGACTAGGTGTAAACCGGTGAAGAAGAAGAACTCCATGATAAACATTGTATTAACTCATGTAATTTGAACTGACGAAAGTTTATGATACATTAGTATGGATCCATGTTGATTAGACTCTTCAAGAGAGTATCATGAGCTTGAGAAAGCTCTTCAGGGCAGAAATAAGTCACTGACAGATCAAAAGCTGCAAGCATGTGCGACGTCTATACACAAACACAAATACAATAGCCTCAGGAAATTCAGACAAAACAATATATATGCAACTCTTCAGACATTCGGTCACAACACAACTACTAAAATACAGTGCTCTCAGCACGATCAAGTCACTATCACCCTTGCTCCCTTACACAACATGAGTGACCAATTAACGCACACCTATTTAGAACGATCGACGGATGGATCATCATGAGGCTTCAAGCGTCTTGTAGTACTCGTCATCGTCGATCCTCCAGAGCGAGTAATCCGAGCAAAACTCCCACACCGGGGACGGCATCGACGACGGCAGCTCCACGGCAGCCCTGCCATGACCGCCGGCTCCCCAGCTGTCGACCACATAGCTCGCCGCCGCCGCCGCCTCGGCCGCCGCGATCTCGTTCCAGAGCTGGTCCATGGTGTAGCCGTGCTCCTGGTACTGGTACTGCTGGCTCGCCGCGGTGGTCGTCGTCGCCTCCTCAAGCTCAAGCTCGGCATCGTCGTCGCCACTTCTTTCCTGCAGCGCTGATGATTCGGCCACCTGCGGCGACGAGGAGCCGCTGCTATTACGAGATCCCGAGCTGCCGGAGCTCACCGATGACGACGAAGGAGATGCCGTCTGCTTGCCGTCGCCATGCCCATGCCTTCTTTGCTCCAGCGCCATCTTCCTGGTGCGCGTCCTCCAGAAGTTCTTGATCTCGTTGTCGGTGCGGCCGGGGAGGCTCCTGGCGATGCGCGACCACCGGCTTCCCCACTTCGCGTGGAGCTCCAGGATGAGGCGCTCCTCGTCGGCGGTGATGCGGCCTCGCCGGAGGCCCGGGTGGAGGTAGTTCACCCACCGGAGACGGCAGCTCTTGCCGGTGCGCCTGAGACCTGCAACACGTTCGCCGGAGAAGAAGCAAATGGTTAACATCGCACATGCCACTGCTGCCCGTGGATCTCGACCAATCCTCACGCATGCGACGACGCATGCATGTGGGACGGGCCGATGCACCCTCCACCGCGCAAACCTGACACCTTTGCTAAGAAATCCCAGCGGCGCTCGCCGAACAGGCGAACGAACCGTACCAGCTGCGCGTCTTCATCCTCCGTCCAGGGGCCCTTCCTCATCGTCGTCGCCGGCGGCATCACCATCGTCGTGTAGCCACCACTCTGCTCGCCGTCACCGTCCTTCATGACCTGCCGATGTCTTCCCTGCTGCATCTCTGGCCGCCAGATGTGGGTCACTTCCGCCGCTGACTTCGCCCTGATCGTGGTCAGAGAGAAAGAGAAGGAGAAAGACAAGCTTGAGGGATGGAGAGAAAGAAGAAATTGGCTTGTGATTCCTTCACCTCAGGCCTCTCCTTTATATCCTGCTAGCTGGATGAGTACAGATCCTCTGTACTGCTTGCCACTTGGGTCAGGTAGAGGCATAGTATAATGCAGGATAGATATGGTTCCTGCTGTTGCGTGGTGAGGTCACTGCCTCAGTGCTGCATGATAGAGGTTAGCGCGAGCTATCCGTGTCTGCCATGTAGCGCAATATAAACAACTGACGAGATTAAAGATCGAAATCACTTTCAACATTCCAGGACAAGAAATTGCGGAACGGAACAAAGAATAATTTCAAGATGTGAC
The DNA here is from genome assembly GCA_000970635.1 of Eragrostis tef. Lineage (NCBI taxonomy): Eukaryota > Viridiplantae > Streptophyta > Magnoliopsida > Poales > Poaceae > Eragrostis > Eragrostis tef. The sequence continues at coordinate 45,110 of LAPY01000522.1, read as the reverse complement.
GCTCAACTCAGCATAATTTGATTCAGGGTTTGTGACTGTACGCTTCCACGATAGGACTATGCGGCGGCCATAAGAACCTTCACTGATGATGTATGGCGATTTTTCAGTTTCAAACAAGATAGTAATATACTCCTATCATTCACCAGCTTGCAATTCTAACCGTATCCTTGGATTTTTTTTTGTAAAGAAAAAAAAATGAAAGAATCTGTTCTCTAATTATTGACAAGCAAAATCGCAAAAGTTAATAACGCAAGCTGCCTTGCACACATGCTCACATCATGTTCTTCAAGATGCTCAGATTACTGCTTTTCAGATTACTGCAAAAGTTAATGAGACTATGCCTCTATTATGGTTTCTCTTTTTCTCAAAATCACAGACAGCAAATAAAAGAGAACGAGCCAGGTGTCCAGATTTGTAACGGTGACTTGAGTCTTACAATGATGGGATGTGTTCTGGCATGTTCAACAACATACACACGGGCCTTTGAGTCTTACAGTTCAGGAGAAGTATGTGCTGTGATAAAGGGCAAAAGCCTCCTCTCATCTTTTCTACTGACAGGCTACTCGGGTATATTCATAGGAGGCTCCAGGCTCTCGACAAGAATTCGCAGGTCTAAATCCTTATCCTCAAATTTCTTGATGAAAGGGTGGTTCTGCAAGAACACGAAAAGCAACTAAGCACAACTGCCCAACAGATGGTACAGCAGTAATGTCAAATTATCAATTAGAAAACTATCAAGTCAAAGGCAATGCTGACCAAGAGTTCTGAAGCAGACATCCTTTCCGCTGGATCCTTTTGTATGCTGTAAAGCAAGAAAAGTAGTTCTATAAAATTATATGATACTCACTGGGAACATCTGTCACCAGTGCTAGTTTCTTCACAAAAATTCTTCATGAAACTTAAGGTTGGAGTAAAACATAATTGAAACATAGTACACATTTACAACAATGCCGCTTTTATTTGTAAAGTCTCTATTCCTCGGTGATCGGGAAGTCTAGTAGGGTAGTGCAGTCACAAGTCACAACCTCAAACTGATGTTTTATTGACCAAGAAAACAACACCAACATTGACGTAGCTAGTTTATAACAAATTAGTATCCTTCGCCCTAGAACTTAATGGCCAGAGCCATTAAGGGCATGTGCTTCAAATGAACTGCCAATAACTAAAACTTCAATTTGACGCAGTACAATAAAGAATGAAGATGTTTTAGCATACCAGGACGAGATAAACGAACAGAATTCTGGAGAAAACTGGTCTGCAGGTGCAGAAGGCGGTGGTTGATCAACAATTGCTTCCAGTAATTCATAGAAGCTTAAGCAACCTTCCCCTTCTGAAGGTATATAGGGGAACCGGCCGATGGCACACTCAAGTATTACTAAGCCTAAACTCCATATGTCACTCTTGTAGTCATAAGAGCTTCCGCTAATCCTCTCAGGCTGAAGGAGGAAGAGTAAAGAACTGTCACAACACATAGATGCACCCCAGACAAAAATGAACACAAACTAGAAATCACAATAAACAGAAAATTAATATAACATACCGCCATATAGTTGTAGGTTCCAACAAATGTATCTCTCTGGCCCATCGAACTTGCTAGCACTGCACTTACCCCGAAATCAGTAATCTTTACTTCACCTTTGCGGTTGACCAACAAGTTAGACGGCTTTATGTCCCTGTGAATCACATGCCTTTCATGATGGAGATATAACAGTCCCTCTAGTACCTGAAATAACCAAACACTGCTCAGTTTTTTAGCAGAGTGAGAATGCAAGATTCAACAACACATCTTCAGCTCATCCAAATATGGAATTTAAGGTAGAAAGTAGCAGTCAACTTTAATCGCACCTGCTTGCAAAGTACTGCAAGGTACGGCTCCAGAATTGTCTTCACTTGCTTTATAATATCCGCAAGAGATCCACGATCCATGTACTCGAGAACAAGATATATGACACCATTGTGGTAAAAAGACTGATGACACATAACTATATGCGGGCTCTGTGTTGCTTGATTTATTTTGAGTTCTTGTACAATTTGTTTGCGCATTGCCTCCTGAATATTCATTTGAATGCCCTGTACAAGGAAACACAATACTAGTTAATCAAAAATATGTATGATGTCATATGGGTTAAATGTCACAGAACACCAACTACAGGGATAATTCTTGAATTTTTCACTGACATGAATATATTACCTGATGTACACAGATTCATTATCATTAATACTGATTAAAAGTGAGTGTTTCTAGAGATTTTGTATGTAACTAAGGTTGTTGGTACTAGGTGCTATGACAATGTCATTCATTTAGCACTCCCACTTCATTTTACTAGAACACATCATTGTCCAGTGACATTACAAAGATGACAAACAAAACAATGAAACAAGAAGATTATAACTAACTCTGACTGTCATAATAGGAGAAACCATGCAGTTGATGTGAGAAGCATGAGCATTAAACGGCCATGCCCCCAGCTAAGGAACAGGAGATTGACTTCCATGTTTGAAAAAATAAAGAATACAATGACAGCAAAATGGAGGGAGGAAACTAGCTGTTTAAGTGTGTTCTAATTTAAGAAAAGTACAAATGTTGATCCCAGTAGTTAGTATGGCCAACCGGATGAATTTAGTGTACTGAAAATTACCTTCAAGGCATACAATGTCCCTACCCACTTGTGCCGCACTAGCTGCACAATACCACCACTTCCTTTGCCAATGACTTGGATCATTTCAAGATCATCCATTGATAACTGCACATCTTCCACCTTCAGGTTTGTCGATTGCTGAGGCAAAAATGATGCAACTCAAGCTCAGAAACTACTTGATCACTCACCAAAGAATAGAAAGCAACATAAACTGTAGAACAAGATATCATTACAGGACCACAAACTAAATAGAAAATCAATAGGCGAAGATGAAAATGTATTCAACTCTCAATTGGAAAAACTTCCAAAAGTGGTACCCAATAACAAATAACAAGGAATAGCGTGAATTGCATAAATTCTAAGCATGGAAATCCAAACCCTTCATCAGTATAGACCTAAAACATTAAGACAGTTGGAAACACAAACGCTCTTCTGCAGTCTACGTCTACAACACTGTGTTCCATAAAGCAGCCCGAGCTGTGAGTGGCACACATTCTGTGCATTCAATCCAGATGTTTTTTTAAAAAAAGATGTATAAGGCTTGCCAGTGAAATGATACAGGTGATTCTATGCAACCAACAATGTTTCGATAAGAGGTGCATTCGTCAAGGATACAGCTGGATAGATCAACAAATAACAAAAGCAATGGCTGCTGATCCAGGACTCACATTTTCATCCCCGCTTTCCTCGGAGATAAGCCGCAAGCCTCTTTGATTCAGCCGTAGTTCACCATCCTTGAATGTACCACTCGCCGTCCTAAAAAGACACCAGCAATCAGTTCAGTTTATCATTACCCTACAAAGCTAAACAGTTGAACACACGATCAAATTGAAGGAAGACGAAATTAAGCACAGTCCGTAGCTACATGGGAGATATATATAGATATTACCCTATCAACTCAGACCATAACTGCAAAAGGGGGTCAAAGAAGAAACTCAAAATGGACTATTTTTAGCCAAAGAAATGAAGGGGACTCACAGGAATTTGTCAACCGGGGTCTCCTGCGCCGGCACGGCGAGCTTGAGATCCATTACCGGCTTCTTTCCCCTCATGGCCGCCTCGTCCCTTCGCTCTGTGGTTAGGGTTTCTCAGTGGGAAATGGAGCGGACCCGCCGCTAGAGGAGGAGGAAGAGAAGCCCAGAAGAACGACTTAAACAAGAAAAAGGATAATTTTTTTGTAGCTTTCTGTAGTACAAGCAGCAGCGGCGACGCCGGCGGGAGGAGACGGCGGCAGGTGGGGCGGCGGGGATCGGGAGGGAGTGACGGCGGCGGCGACGGGGTCGGGACTCTGGAGGACAGCTTGGGTTTGAGTTTTTTTTTTCCTTCCCTTTTTTTGACGTGTAGGGCATCTGCGATGATCCTGAGCATCCAAATTCGATCCGACGGCTTCAGTTTGTACTAATGACCTGTACACGGCTACTGTTTTGTCATGTAGCGAAATTTCTTTGATTTGCCTGCGCTCACGTGAACATACCGCAAAAATTATACGTGGAGATGAAGAACTAGAGGATGTTAACTTTTTTTTTGGCGAGAAACTAAGTGGATTGTAAACAATCATGCTAGCTTAATGAGGATTAGGAGTTACGATTGGAGCAAATTCAACAAAAATCAATGAGAGGAAGGCAAGTAGGTACATGTGGGCAAATGACGTGTCTCTTTATCGCTAGCTTTCCGACACAATCTCTCTCTCTCTCTCTCTCTCTCTCTCTCTCTCTCTCTCTCTCTCTCTCTCTCTCTCTCTCTCTCTCTCTCTCTCTCTCTCTCTCTCTCTCTCTCTCTCTCTCTCTCTCTCTCTCTCTCTCTCTCTCTCTCTCTCTCTCTCTCTCTCTCTCTCTCTCTCTCTCTCTCTCTCTCTCTCTCTCTCTCTCTCTCTCTCTCTCTCTCTCTCTCTCTCTCTCTCTCTCTCTCTCTCTCTCTCTCTCTCTCTCTCTCTCTCTCTCTCTCTCTCTCTCTCTCTCTCTCTCTCTCTCTCTCTCTCTTTTTCGGTGGCTCTTTTGTTTTGTTGAATTGGCTTATCACAAAGCCACTATGCTTTCTGCCTTCGCTCAACTTGCAAGACTAAATGTGAAAATATAGACAAGACTAGAAATGGAAGCGCATAATAAGTACCAAGTATACCAGAGCTTATTGATATGTCTTCTTCTTCGCTGACAAGCATACCTTCTGAATGAACGAATCATGTTGGAGGTAGGTGGTGTGCATCATTCACTAATCACACTCTCTCACTTGATATCAAATGTTACTGTTTGAGATGAGGGTATATTATCTTATTGGAGTAACAGAGAGACAAAAGAAGCACGGAAAAGTTTGACAGGGACATGCACAATGGTAGTACATGATGAGAAGCGTTGTAATGAACAAATGAAGGGCCCTTTGAGTTGTGGATTGATGCTATTCCTTCTTGTTTTCTTTCTCTCATGACTCACTTTTTATATCTCTATATACCCTCAGAGGATTATATTACTATATTCCCATAAAAATCAGCCATCATGTGTGTCCCCCTGTCCGTACACTTATACACCAAATTAAGGCCCAGTTTGTAACGAAGAATTTTATAGGAATTTTGCAAGAATTTCACACAAAACAGTTCAATTCCGTAGGAAGAGGGAAGAAAATCCTCCATTCCAAATGGAGTCTAAACATGTTTTAGTGTACAACAGATGTTTATTCACTCCTCCTATTTATGAATATAAGAATTTTCACACGTGGTTAATTGTTTAGAAAAAAAACCATTCCAAACTAAATGAAGTTTGTGAAATTTTAGTTACTAAGCACTCTTATATGTTATTTGCAAACTTATTGTATTTGCTAGGTCACTTGTCTGCCTACTAGTCCTATTAATTTAGTTAAATGATGTGATAACTTGCTTACCTTAGCGTACTAGTTCTGGTAAAAGTAAAAGCTTGTATGTTGCTCTCTCCTTTTTCAGCTTATCTATCATTCTAGTTTTATCTAAAGTCAATTAAATTCATAAAGCTAGAGGATATGCAAATTTGATGTATATTATGGAAGTATTTCTATGGTGATTCTAATACATGTATCTTATGTGTTGTTGAAAAATTAATGGTCAATGATAGGAATGTTTGACTAAAGATAAAACTAAATCGACAATTAATTTGAAACAAAGTGTGTACTTATTTTGTTTTAAAATCAGCTAATGATGATGTCACTTATATTTTAAAATATTTTTTTTAAAAAAGAAACGGGAGGGCATAGCCCTACAATAAAATTGTTATTAACCTCCCAAATTCTTTTCGTAAGTGACTCATTGACACCTTCAACTAGTCGTGGTATCCACGTATTTCTTTTCTGGAGAGACCTCAATGAATAGATCCAAGTCTTCTGTATATAAAAAAGAAAATTCGGTGGCAAATAAGTGCCGGATCAAGAGATTTTGTATAATATATAGAAGTGCAAAAGTAAACTAGTATCATTTATCATGATAACTGTTGAATCAATTACATGCACACTAGGCAGCAGATGGATCTAGTATTACTAATAATATGTAGGATACCCTCATCATACATAACACATAAAATTTGTTATATATATCCACCTGCACTGCACATGACATGCCACACATGCTTCGATCTACACGTACAAGATGGTCTACCAATCCTGAATGAGAGCAAATTAACATCGCGTGGCTGCAACAAGCTAAGGCAAAAATTAAGGTACAGAAATGCAAATATATGCATACATATATAGAGACTATGTACGAAGAGATGCAACAAAAGCCCCTAGTTAATCTATAGACTAAATAAGACGTACAAGACGATTAGTATGGATTGATACGACGAATCACGAGGCGTGGAGCATCTTCTTATAGTACTCTTCGTCGTCGATCCTCCAGAGCGAGTAATCGGCGCAGAACTCCCACACCGGCGACGGCATCGACGCCGGCTCGGCAGGGGCGCCGCCCCCCCGCCCGCCGCGATCTCGCTCCACAGCTGGTCCATGGTGTATCCCTCCTGCTGCGGATGGCTCGCCGGCGTGGCGGTGGTCGTCGACGCCTCATCGAGCTCGGCGTCGTCGTGTTCTTGCTGCGCTGACGATGATGATTCGGTCACCGTCGACGAGGGCGTGTTCGGGGAGCCGGAGAATGCCCATGCCTTCTTTGCTCCAGCGCCATCTTCCTGGTGCGCGTCCTCCAGAAGTTCTTGATCTCGTTGTCGGTGCGGCCGGGGAGGCTCCTGGCGATGCGCGACCACCGGCTTCCCCACTTGCCGTGGAGCTCCAGGATGAGCCGCTCCTCGTCGGCGGTGATGCGGCCTCGCCGGAGCCCAGGGTGCAGGTAGTTCACCCACCGGAGACGGCAGCTCTTGCCGGTGCGCTTGAGACCTGCACCAGAGAACCCCATGCAGAGAGAGAAGAAGCAGGGAGGAAAAACTGGTTATTAACACCGCTCGCTCCGTATCCTGAAATCATCATCCCCTCATGCATGCATCGATTTGGAATTTTCTTGTTCCGATGATGCATGCACGGGGATGATGATGCACCCTCCACCGCGCAAACCTGAGACCTTTGCTAAAAAATCCCACCGGCGTTCACCGAACAAGCGCACGAACCATACCAGCTGAGCGTCTTCCTCCTCCGTCCACGGCCCCTTCCTCATCGCCATCGGACTCTGCTGCTCACCACCCTTCTTGCTCATCTTGCTATGCATGGTCTCTGCCGACGCCATCGATCTATGGTCCATCTCCTCCTCTTCTGATCCTGCTTCTCGATCTTCCTCCCTTCGAATATAGTTGCTTCCAAGACTGCAAAGACAAAAGGCCGAGCTTGATCGACCCCAATTAAGGAAGAAGAAAGGCTCCTGCTTTCCCTCAGGCAGGACTCCACTTGTGTATGTCTAGATTCTACACTATCAGATCCGGTGTACTGGCCACTTGGTTATATAGACAGAGTGCTTGGCTCTTGCTCCTAGCTTGAGCAAGAGCTTGCAGCTCGGTGCGACCTATAGTGCGTGGTGAGGTCAGTACGTAGTGGCCATCCGCACTGAAAAATTCGCCTATCATGTTCCAGCACTTGTGACTTTCTCTAGAGTCATCTCCCAAACTCACATCATGGTTTACACTCGTCCAATTATTGATACATCATCTATATGAGGACAGATATATTGTGTGAAATTCATTAGAAAATTTGAAAACTTGATGTTGCAACTTGCAAGTAGTGTCTTGATTATTTTGCAAGCATCGTTTTGATTGTTTCATGACGGTAATATTTTGATTGGTGTTTGAACTTTTTGCAAGCAATTTTTGTTTTGTGTAATGAAGGTGACAATTTAATATTTGTTGCAAAGTGCCTGTACTGAAACCAACACCATTTTCCAACGAAATCAAACGACAAAATACATGTAGCGCAAAACAAATTATACACAAAAAAAATCAAGTCAACATTTGTAAGTTATCGGTATTTTGATTGCGAGATGGTAAAGATCTAAGTGCACCACAATATCTCCATTTCATGTTGTAGCACACACACCTAATAGGATGTTTAATGACATCAAGATCAGACAATTTTCAGACATCTGAATCTCTTGTTAGCAATTATAGAGTTGCATAGCTAAACTGCATAGAAATATCTGCTATAGTTGTTCACTACTAGAGGGCGTCATCATTGACGATATGATTCTTGACGCCTTCTAGGTGATGTATGTTACATATATTAAGTGTCATGTTGCAGTTCTTAAGCATATCCTTGTTTTCTTAAAAATTAAAGAAAAACATGAGAGAATTTGTTCTCTATTGACAAGGAAAAGTTCATGATGGCATTGCTTCCATGCTCTCTCACCCTATTTAAGATGGACAGATTGGCAAAATTAGTCTAAGAAATAGATATTAAATTTATTACTCATGTGATCTTTTTTATGAGTTTACCCTTCTATAGGTTTGCATTATGAAAAGACAATAGGTGAACACATTTACGCACGGCTTTGCTAAAAGCCGTGTCTCCTAATTGCCATCTCGCTATTTTTGCCTCCTAAGCCGTTTATTGTGGCCGGTTAGCAAAATGTTCGAGCAACAATAGCACCGACAAACTAGATAAGAAAAATATATTAAGGAATATACCTGTACTTTTGTTCTCGAAATCTTGTGAAATCAACTAAAAGAGATTTCAGGTTGAGTAGGAGTCAGATTTTAAGATATATGTGCAGTATGAGGTCATGCTTGTTTAAATGGGGAAGTGATCGGCTATTCAACCTTGCTACTAGTGGTATCCACCCAATCATCACACAAAAAGGTATAGCCCACTACCAGGTTTAGAAATTTAGTACTCTAGTCCTTTTTCAAATGCAGGATATATCTACAAACTTAGCTTTTGTTGTCAAACCATCAAATTCATAAACAAGTTCAATTTTTCTAGACTCGAAAACTCCTGTAGTGCTCCGATCCGAACAGGGAATACAAGAATTTCATTAGGTGCAGAAAATAATTCTCGTGGCTTCTTAAAATGGGATATTTATCATCAATACAAAAAGAGCAGAGGTTGTATTTTTCCAGAAAACTCTGATGCCGTAAACCTAAAGATTATGCGCATCTCTTGTTCTGAAGCTTCACCAACACTCTTTATAGGAGTATTGGAATCTGGCCTGGACGTGCTACTAAACCGCAAACATTTAGACGTCAATTTCTTTTCGGCTGGACGTGGGTAGAGAGAAAGGCTCAACTCTTGGGCGGTCACTGTTATGCTATGACCTTCTCATCATTCCCTCTCAAGAAAGAAAAGAAAAAGGCAAGCTGATAAGTGATAAGATGGGTGATGTGGCAGTGCACGTACAAAATGTGCAACCTACGGTTCAGCTTGCACGTTAGTGCGGAGCACGATGACATATATATATACGTTTCAAAAGAGTTAGCGGCAATTCAACTTGTCATTCTTACCAAGCACTAGCAGTGACCATCCGGTTCCAAATCCATCACTAAACTTACTGTAACTAAACAGTGCAGAGCTATTATGGTCGGATTGACGCTTGAGAACGAATAAATCCGATCAATTATATATTTCTAATTTTGCTTGCTGAGAGCCCGAGCTTAGCACAATCTTGGGTGTTTTTCTTTTAATACAGTCTGGACAAGGCTTTGAGGAAATTAGCAAGGAAGAATGTACTTTGAGAAGAAGCTTAAACTAGCATCTGAAGATAGAATTGTGCTGACATGAAAAGGCCGGAAAGGTGACACGGACAGCACCATGTTGGATTGGAGGATAGCCCCACTTGGACGATAGTCATCGAGCTCCCCCTTTATCCTGCCTGCTGATCACCGTCTTCTCTTTTTTTATCGAACCCATATCTTCTTCTTATCCCGTACATTGCCGTTCAATCCGGTTTCGTCATTCAATCGTGAAGCCTCCAACACTTGGATTGGTTTTCCGGTAAGTGCAAATCAATTGTTGCTTTTCTTGATAAGATTTGCAACACTAAGGTAGATCTGGTGGTGAAGCACGCGTGATCCCAGAAAGAAATTGTCTACCGTTACATGATAAAAAGAAAACGGTATGAATTTTTTTTCACAACATAACAATTCATTTCTGAATTTGGCTGGAAACAAAACATCTATATATAGTGGCTTCTGGAGAATTCATGAGCTCCAACGCTGTGGTATGACAAGCTCGGACGGCTGGCCTTCTGGGCCTTGGAAAGGCAGGGCAAACCTTGTGGTAGCAGGAAGCAACGACCCCTGCCACATCCCGCCAAAACGTGTTGTGCTTTCTAGCAGCACTCGCATTAACATAGCATATCAACAGAACGATAGGGCAAGTTGACAATAGATGTAGTATTGAGTGGTCCAAGTTTATGCAGGATATAGCACGTCAACAACTGGAGGTGGCAATTCCAGTCTTTACATATTTCCACTCTCTCAGAGAGAGAGAGAAAAAAAAGGAACTTGCATTCTTTCCTTGGAAAGTAGAGACAACCATGACTAGCACTAGCAGAAACGATCTTACACGAACAAACAAACTTGTAAGACATGTATGCTTGTAACTGGTTTATGTCAAAAAAAAATACTAGTTCAAGTAAAGTTCGGGCTGGCTAAATCACAATCCAAAGACTGAAGGGTCGGACAATATTACAATCAGGATTGTGCATCAGAAGTTCAGCATAACACAAGAGAGCAGATAGCAACCACGAAAAGGAAAAGGAGGCATCGGAATATAGCCATCCAACCTCCTGGGCAAAGTTTGAACCTTATTAAGAGCAACACCCTGAATGAGCAGCATCTCAGCTCTTTCTGCTCTCCTCTTCTTTCATCTTTTTCTCCCACCTACGTTTCTGAAGAGAAAAATACAAGTACAAAAAAGACAGATGAGTCATTTATATCCTTTAAGAGCCATGCCTAATCAATATTATTACCCATTAAACACAGCCGTCATCAGATTTATTCTAGCACAAAAAATTTATGGACACAGATCAATGTGTACCAGTAATGTGAGATTGCTGGTAGCCATGATTTTAGTCACAGCTGGAACCAAAATTATAGCTTAGTTTTGAAAGGAAATGGTGAACAACCGACTGGAGAGTTTGTTGTCAGTGCAGATCTTAACTAGCGCATTCACTATTTTAGAGCTATTCATGTGTAGCACAGTAGTTTATGCCTCAAGCACTGGGTTGATGATAAGAAATGGATTACACGCCAGTATTAGTTATGGCTACATCTGCAATCCTTTGTTACTGGATAAGCACACAACCGAGGATATTGTCAAAATGCGACCAACAGTCCAAGAGAAATGAGACCTAAAAGGCTCTT
>LAPY01000521.1:146175-162397 GCA_000970635.1 Eragrostis tef | reverse complement strand
ATTTAGTCGCGTCTCCTCGATTGGCGCGACTAAACGTCTAGATTTGAAAATCTAGTTTTGGGTCTGTTATTAAAATATTAGTTAAAAAAGATTTAAATAATAAAAAAATTCTATTGTCACACCGAGGAGTAGCCAATAAGCTTCTGGTTGCTTTGGTCAGGTATGTCATTGCTGCATCCATATGTTGGACCTCAATGGGGTTCGGGTGTGGAGCAGGTAAGAATTCCTTAGCATCTATCGTGAGCTCAGGAAGCAACCATGGCAGATGTTTCCACCGTGTTGACAAGACACTGGTCCTTGCTGCTGTAATTATGCTAATTCTCCCCAAGATAGACAATAAAATGTCGTCAGGTAGGATGCTCAGCATGTCTTCATCCTCTGTTTTCTGACCGTGTCCGTTGTTTAACTCCATAATCCAGATGGTCGAAAGCACGCCCAAATCTTTAATGAATCTAAGAACCCAAAGCTCGAGTGTATATTCGGAACGCCCGATCTCCTCAGATGCAAAGATATTATTCTCAAAAACTCGATGCTCGAGCTAATTTTCAACCTCACGAGCTCCTCCCAAGCAACGGACCGATGATATTATTCTTCTAAAAAAAATCTCGATGCTCGAGTTTATTAAGTAAGATACACGGGGAGAAGATATCTAGTCCATTCGCAAAAAAAGAGAGAGAAGATATCTAGTCCAACACGAATGCCATCTCGTGGCAACTGATTGTAACTCTGTTGTGATCTAATAAAGCTTCGACCTTTCTCGCAAAGAAAAAAAAAAGAAAATTATTCCGGAAATTGAGTCATACACGACAAATCGAGCTCTGTAATAAGCATCCGAAGTGGCTTCGTCGGACATGGAGTTCTGAGGAATCCCCACGACTGACTTTGTGCATCAAACTATATCGTACCAAAGAAAAACAAAAGAACCGTCCAAGCAAGCTACGGTTGCTTTACTGCTTTAGTCAACAACAACGACAAGGAAAATCGATCCAAATCCGGATGGATCTCCAACGGCGGTAAACAGAGTGGAGAAAAAGAAGAGGACGGCGGTGAACTCTCGGCAAAAGAACACTATGGAGGAAAGACGCCGATTTGTGAGTACCGTGGTCGTCACAGCAGCAAATCGTGGCTACATGCATTTTCTTTTTTTGAACCAGGCCGGAATCAACAATGTGATTGATGTGTTGTTAATTCAGAACTTTCATAGGGCAAACAAGGTATCTGGAGGCCGTGTTGATTCAGCATTTGGTTTCACATTTGATAAAGTCTCAAAAGGGAAGCTCCAATCAATAGTAGAGTTGCAAAACTAAGAATAAGTATGTATGCAGATGATGCTGCGATTTTCGCAAACCCAAACAGGGAAGAAATACAAGTTATCCAGCAAATACTTCAGGCCTTTGGAGAAGCATCAGGACTGAAAATAAACATAAGGAAATGTGCAGCGTACCCGATAAAGTGTGATGGGATCGATCTGAATGAAGTCATGCACCCATTTCCATGTGAGATCAAAGCATTTCCATGCAAGTATCTCGGATTGCCACTAAGCATCAGAAAATTGAGAAAAGGAGACGTGCAACCATTGATCGACCGAGTTTCGGCTAAATTACCATTGTGGAAAGGGAAATACTTGGATAAATCAGGCCGGCTAAGGTTGGTGAATTCTGTGCTATCTGCGGTGCCTATATACCACATCACGGTGTTTCCCTTGAAAAAGTGGGCCATAAAATGCTTAGACAAAATAAGAAGAAGTTTCCTCTGGAAGGGAAGTGAGAATGCTAATGGGGGACACTGCCTAGTAAACTGGAAGCGTGTTGCGCGACCAAAAAAACTGGGAGGCCTTGGCATACAGAACCTAGAGTTCTTCGGAAGGGCCCTCAGACTTAGATGGCTTTGGTTTGAATGGACTGACCAAGAAAGGCCATGGGTAGGAACACAAGTGCCATGTGATGCGATAGACAGACAATTTTTCAGAATAAGCACAACAGTGACAGTGGGAGATGGGCGCGCGGCAAGATTTTGGCAATCCAGTTGGCTGCATGGCCAGGCCCCAATGGACCTAGCGCCAGACCTGTTCAAGCTAGCACATAGAAAGAACAGAACGGTGCAACAAGAACTGCAAGGAAACCAATGGACGAAAGTATTTGAAAGATTGGCAACAGTGGATCAAATGGCACAATTCGTCATGCTCTGGAGGCTGATAGATGGAGTTCAGTTGAATGATCAACCAGACCAAATAAGATGGAACTGGACAGCTCATGGGCAGTATACAGCCAAATCAGCATACCTCGCACAATTCAAGAGTTCGTACAACACATTTGATGCCACAACTATATGGAGAGCACATGCAGAAGGAAAACATAAGTTCTTTGGATGGCTTCTCATGCAACAAAAAATCCTAACAGCAGACAAACTCCAGATCAGAAACTGGCCATGCAATCCATTATGCGCACTATGTAATGCACAACCGGAAACAGCGATGCACCTATGCTTGCAATGCCCATATGCCTTGCAAATTTGGCAACGAATTAGTGTCTGGACAGGCAATATGGTCCAGCCTCCAACTGTACAAAGCAAAACTACTCAAGAATGGTGGACTGAAGCCATGGAAACCTCATCAAAAGAGCAACGCCGATCAAAAGCAGCTGTTATGATTTACACTGCATGGCATCTATGGAACGAGAGAAACAGGAGGATTTTTGCCGACACAGCAATGCAGCCGGTGGAGGTAGTGAATCTAATCAAAGAGGATATGGCGTTGCGTGCTAGAGCTTGTGGAGTGACTCAGTCTCCTCCACTGCAAGTCGAGAGCAATCAGCAAGCAATGTAACTTTTAAGTGTATTTTTTGTAAACATCTCTTTTCTGCTTAATGAAAAGGCAGTGCTCCTGCCTGTTTTCAAAAAAAAAAAAAAAAAAAAGGGAAGCTCAGCTTTGTTGTGATGCCTGCATGGTTGCGCCCTTCTCATCTCAATGACACAAACGTAACGGTAATCAACATCAGGTACAGTAGCTGAAGGTGCCAGAATATGTCCATAGTCTTGTTTACTCCCGCGAAAAGCTAGTGAAGTACAGGTTTAAGTTTGAATATATTTACTGGAACCAATCATATTGCATCAACGACAGCATAGCGCAGTGGATTAGCGCGTCTGAATTCGGATCAGAAGGTCGTGGGTTCGACTCCCACTGTGGTCGCTTTCTTTTTTGCCACTCTAGTAGTCTTTCCACATGTCACCACTTAGTTGCACTTTTAATACATGTCCCAACTCCATGTGCAATTTGCAAATCGTAACTTCGAGTAACACGCAGATTTCTTGTCATTCCCCCAACCTCATTACTAAGGATTAGAAAAAAAAATTGATGCCAAATGTTCTCCGCTCCTCAATTTCTTTCAAATATACGGAACGTTTCACCACGTAGCATACAATTTTTTCTTTTTTAAAAAAAAAAATTCTGACGAAGGTATACCTCTTGCTAACCCATCAGCGAACAGAATTGGCACGGCAGGATACAATCAAAATAACAAAAATGGATGGAAGCTGCAGGGAAGGCAATTTGACAAATATTGATGTCCAAACCTGTCACATATTTTTTGTTCATTCTTAAAATGTACAAATTAACATTTGTATTCAGTATACATGTAACACAACACATACCCATGGCAAGAGCAAACAAATAGCAAATGCCCTGCCCAGGTTACAGTTCAGTTAGTGTCTCCTAAAACAGTCGCAAACTGATAGTAACAATACGCTCAAACAGCATTATATACACATCAAATCTGTGCACCTGGTGCACTAGGAACAGGAGAGGTAGATGTCAGTGAAGGAAAGCTTAATCAAGTTGTTTCTGATTGCTTAATGTCGGGATGTCAGTCCTTCAGATCCTCTTCGAGCTCATCGAACTCCCACCCGTTGATCTCCTCACCTGAGTAATCTTTATCCTCTTTCCCAGGCTCCGCTCCTGGGGTTGCAAGCTCTGTGTCAGAATCGAAGTGCTGCTCGGGTTTCATTGGAGACTTCGGTGAGTCAACATGTGCAGCTTTGGGGGTAGCAGGTGCCTGAACGGGTGAGGGGCTCAGTTCAGTTCCTTCAAATGGTAGTGGCTTTGATTTCCGTGATTCTATGCTTAATGTTGGCCTTTCTATTGACTCAAATGATTCCCTTAATTTCTCAATCTCATCAACTAAGTTCTTGATTTGCGGGTCATCTCTCCTGAAGAAATATGAGAAGTCTCAAGGATTAAGATCATGCTGATGCAACCTTAAAAACAATCCATCAAATAGAGAACAGGATGGTACCTCGAATTAGTCCCTTGCTCAGAATAAAATAACTTCTTGATGTGATCCACAATGCTGAAAGCAATAATGATCTGATAATACAGTTACATCAGCATCAAGTTTAGGAAAAGCAGACTAGTTTTGAAGGTTATAAAAATGGAGAATAATATTGAATACTTTTGTTCGACACGTGGCGCCATGTCATTTTGGGCTTTGGACTTTACTTCAAGTATGTTAAATCATGTTACAAAAACTAGTGGCATGCACAAGATATCGACTGGCAAGAGAAATGCAGCACTTGAACAGTAACCCCAGGTTAAAGTTAGAGGATTGAGTTGAAACCTTCTTTTCTGTTTCCAAATATTCCTCTTCAAGCGATGTGCGTGGGTTTGTTCTCTCTGAAGCTTCATCTTCTCCATGTTCTTTCGCTTCTTCTCTACAAGACAAATAGAAACCGTAACTATCAAGACAATTGGACATATCAAAGAATATGAAAAAAGAGAAGAAATTGAAGTACCTTGAGTTCAAGGCTGACAAGTTATCCACGTAAGTTTTGATACTCTCGATTGATGGGCTTAAGTCATCCTAATCAAAACAAATAACACAGATGACACATATCCTACTGCATGAGTGTAGATAAAAACTAGTTTCACTTACCTTGAATGCTGAAAGGTGATGTTTTGTCAACTCCAGATAATTTTTCACACATTTATCCAGCTCATCACTGAGAAGAACATAACATATTTCTGTAATGTGAGCACATAAATTCATCCAGCATAGTTTTCAGAGTGGAACAATTCACTTTTAATACACATAGTGAGCTATAATATAAAAAGACACAAGACTGCACAGGCACATACCAGGTCTTCTTTTCCTTCTGTTCATTGTATGAAGACTGGAGCTGCCACGAGTCCTCAAGGAAATTGATCCAGACCTTGACCACATTGGATTCCACGGAACACAAGGTGATGGATTTCGAGAGGTCATCCTCCTAAGAAGTTTTAGATAGAAACATAAAAGCACAATGTTGAGTAAAAAAACATTATAGAAAAGAACGGACAAACCGCAAGTTGATTTAAAATATGACGGAGGAAAATATAGCAATGGCAGTTATTAAGAAATAACTCAAAATATAGACCAGGAAAAAGGTGAGCATCAATACCTTTGTTTTCAAACTAAATATGATTTGATTGTTTGCTTCATCAAATTGGTCCCTTTCTTCCCTAGTTTTCTTAAGCCGGCCAGCAGCAGCATTTAATGATATATTGACCTGCACAAGAGGAATAACTTTACAAAAGAACATAATTCAACAGGATTATTGGAGAGTGGCGCATCATTAAATTTAAATTTCATAAGAGAGTGTTAAAGAGAAACAACACATTACTCTGGTGTTAAGTTTCATAGTTCTTCTGCACATAAGGACAAGTTAGGGAGAGGGAGAGGAAGCGAGAGAGCCCAGGGGCCTTATCAACCACAGTTTAACATTACTGATGAGTTGGTCATGAAAGACCAATAGATGGGTTCTTGTTCGAACAACTTGATTTCATGCCACAATATGCAAGATGACAAGGCAAAGGTACCTTTTTCAGCTGCGCCTCAAGGTCATCTCTTTGCTTCTCCAACTCAGTAATCTCATCAAGCAATTCCTTTATCAGGCCATAAAAGGTACAGTAAGATAAGGATATTTTATCTGATTACACTAAATCAGATTGTGGTATGGGGAGAAAGTGAAGTGGTAGATTTATCATCTGAGGCCTGAGGGACTCCAAAATAAACTATGTTCAAAGAGATCCAAAATAAGCATGATTAACAGCATACATGCCATCCTATAGCATACAATAAGATAACAGATAAACTGACAATTTTAGTAAACAGAGACATACATCTAGAGCAAAATCAAGAGGACAAGAAGCTATAAAAATAAGGGAACAGATGCATTCCATGGCATTCTAATATATCGACAACATGAAAACCAAGGCCCAGTTTGCAAAACAAAAATCCATTTTAAGTGAATGTGTGGTTTCCTAATCCTATATTCCAGATGGGTAGCGATTGACTTCTACCCATTTCTGAAGACCTAGAAATTTATAAATGCCTTCTAGAGATATATCAGCCTACCTTCTCAGCAGCAGTGACTTCATTCTCCTTTTTCACACGGAAGTTGAGAGCATCTTCCTTCTGACGCCTGGTGCAAGACCAAAATGGAAACGACATCTAAGTTGCTGGTACCATGATTTGATTATTATTGCAGACTAAAAAATAAAAGTTCGCAAATAGAATCAGGAAAAGAGAATGGAAGCAGAAGTACAAATCAATGAAACAAAAACTAGCAACCCCCAAAAAGAACATTGTGCGTCAAAAAGTCAGTTGTTTTACACCACTAGATGTCAGCAAATAAAAGAATGTACTAGTTCCAAGTTCCAATGATCAGAATTTGGTAGATTTCAACAGCTTGTTCGACTACCATAAATATTTTAACAGAATTTTTCATATAAATCTGGAATGAGGAATGAAAATTGCAAGAATGTGATATCAAATATTAGAGCAAGAATTTCAACCAAATAACAACTGGAGCAAAAATCTGAGAATGAACACGTTTTATTCTAGAAGATCATATAAGTGCCAACCTGTGCTCCAAAATACGTTGTTCTGCTTTGGAGGATGAATTCGCAAGGGAATCTGCCAAGACTTTAAGTTTATCGACCTGATGATTTGTAAATGTGTTAGCTTTGCAGGTTATGGATTTGTATTTCTAACAGAATATAGGGTGAGGAGCTACTAGAACAGTTACTCATGAAAGTCTTGCACGAGATCAACTGTCACTAAAAAAATAGCAAGATACCATCTTTGAGGCACATAAATCCTACTTACACAAAACTTCCACGGAATAGAACTTTTGGATCAATCTTTTTTTCATTCTACCAGCTATGTCAAGAAAGTAGGAGTGCTCGCAAAAGCAACAAAAAGTACTGGGAAGAAAGTGAATATTGAATTTTGAATTCCTATATGGAGGCCTTAACATCCACATTTCTTAAGTACAATTCCTTGAAGATAAGTGTAGATTTACTTATTTAATGAACAACACATAATCCTGCATAATCCTGCCACTGAGGGAACGGGGTGATCTTACACTCTACTGCAAACATGGTGTTGTAAGGCAAAGAAAATTTTAAAGATGTATTAGCTCGCCAGGATGAACACCCTACATCACATTGTACAACAAGTGAAGGGGTTACGATTCAAAACAAAAGGTTTAACAAACATGCCTTCTGAGAATGGATCTCCAGGGAGTCCCCAGGAGTAATTGATTTCTTCTTCAGTAGAAGTTCTTCAACTCTAGAGCACAGACGGACTTCGCTAAGTGCTTCTTTGAAAGCCTGGAGAAAATAGAGACCATGGTTATGAGGTTATTGATTTTTTTTAAGCATTAAACCATTAACAAAAAAAAATCACTAGAGCAGTAGAACAAACTAAAAAAATATTACTAAACACATTAGTTGCCAATCCAGGAATTAGACTGTTATGGGCCAGCTGGCACAGCCCAACCCAGGCGCGTCAGCCCTAAGAGCTAGGGCTGCCGTGGCCCTTGCTGCACTGCCAGGAGCGTAACAAGTGGTGGAGCCACCAGCTCAACCTTTCCATAGTGGTTAGACAGCATTGAGTCGTTTGAAGATAAATATATCAGATAGAGTCATTTGGTTAGGAAACAGCCCAGCTTGTTAGGAAAGTAATGATCTTATCAGATCAGACTCGGTTTAGAGATTGCTTGAGAGTCAAGTCATGTACCCCTATATAAAGAGGGGAAGTGCAATCTTGAGTCGGGGCCATGGCACCACCCCTCTACCCTCGACAAGTGGTGGAGCCACCAGCTCAACCTTTCCATAGTGGTTAGACAGCATTGAGTCGTTTGAAGATAAATATATCAGATAGAGTCATTTGGTTAGGAAACAGCCCAGCTTGTTAGGAAAGTAATGATCTTATCAGATCAGACTCGGTTTAGAGATTGCTTGAGAGTCAAGTCATGTACCCCTATATAATGAGGGGCGGTGTAATCTGAGCCAGGGCCATGGCAGCACCCCTCTGCCCTAGCCACCACCTCCCTCCTCCATAGCCGCCAGGGGCAGCAGCCCCATCCACCCCCTTAACATAGACACTAAGTATGTGTTTTGTAATTCAAACACATGCGCCATACTGGGGCAGTATCAAACTTCATATCAGTGGAGATACTACTACTACTACTTTCTAGCATAATTATCTAGTAGGCAATAATGTATTCAACCATTATCATGTGCATAATTATCTACCTCAATCATGTGAAAAGGGTACCATTGGATTTTTCATTGTAAGCATTTCATAATATAACATCTTTTATTTTTAGATAACTTGTTCCAGCAAAAAATGATAATACAAGTTGCACATACAAAACAAAGCAGTGTAAGTGAATCTAGCAGCAGAGGAAGTGAAGTAGCCTAAATTCCTAAAGCCGCAAGTAGTCAGCTACAAACTTCTATGGATTATTTACTTGAAATTGGTAATGGAACCACCAATGAAAATGAATTCCCCAAGTCATAAACAGAGTTAGATCTACATAGCCTTTTCCAACATCTAATGAGCACTAGTCAATCAAGTATGATTAAATACACCAAATTTGTAGAATATCTGACTAGGTGTAACTCCCTCCAATCACACACACCGGTCGTGTTGAAATTTCTATGGTTTCCATAACACAACTTTGTTCACCAATTTCTACTGTAATATGCTTTATCAAATCCAATAGAATTGTTAATAAAACGGAAATACTTATCGATACCAATCAACACATACGTACAAAGTTTGCAGCAGTATGTCCAATACAATGAGACAGAGTGGGTAATACCTCAAGATTTGCAACGGCGGTCTTCTCTGATTTTTTATCTCGATCTTCAGTTGACTGAACTCTTAATTTCTGCTTCTCATCTAGTTTTCTCTGCAATTCTAGTGTTTCTGCATCTATCCTGAAATAATATACAAGCTTTAAAATAAACTACAGAAGCAATAAACCATAGATAAAGGAGCAGAAGTTGAGATGTATTTGAGGACTCCTGGCGGTGCAAGAGTGCCCATTTATTTCTAACAATGATCCATGACATTAGATATTATAGAGGTCTGATAGAGGCCATTAGATGTGGTTGCTGGTTGGTTTGTAAACGTTTCTTAGGTGTAGAAGTAGCATTTGTAATTAACATACAGTCTACAACAGAAGAAGCTAAAAATAACTACTCAAACTCAATACAGCTAATTAGCAAATAAACTATCACCTCAAAATTTCGGCATTTCTCTTAAGTCCTGAAATGATACTTTGTGCATATTCAAGCAGCTCTTCACGCTTCACCTGTCCATGCAAACACAGCGAGTCAACAGACACATTACAAAACCAGATTTATTTTTTTTTAACCTACAGCTGTATGTTATGCGCATCTTACCAAAAAATTCACATCAGCACAGCTAGTGAATAGGTAGCTGTATCAGATTTACTGCTTTACAAACAGTCTGTTGTTTCTTCAGCTTTCCTTTTCAGGAATACTAAAACCAGATAAGCATTACATTTGTTTCACCACTTATGAACTCACGAGTTAGTACATGAGAGTATGAGGCCTACTTATGATGATTGGGCAACAGGGCAAGGGCAGTTCAAATTACATTGAGTAACAAGTAGGAACTGAATATTGATGTCAGCATTGTGGACCAAACCTAGCGAGTAAATAAAAGGTCCAACTCTAGACCAAAAACAATCTAGGAACCAAATGAAAGCTAATATAAAATGATAATATAATACCCACGAAACCAGAAAAATCCAATAGAAATGTTAATAAAATGGAAATACTTATCGATACCAATCAACACATACGTACAAAGTTTGACAGCACGTATGTCCAATACAATGAGAGGTAATACCTCAAGATTTGCAACTGCGGTCTTCTCTGATTTTTTATCTCGATCTTCAGTTGACTGAACTCTTAATTTCTGCTTCTCATCTAGTTTTCTCTGCAATTCTAGTGTTTCTGCATCTATCCTGAAATAATATACAAGCTTTAAAATAAACTACAGAAGCAATAAACCATAGATAAAGGAGCAGAAGTTGAGATGTATTTGAGGACTCCTGGCGGTGCAAGAGTGCCCATTTATTTCTAACAATGATCCATGACATTAGATATTATAGAGGTCTGATAGAGGCCATTAGATGTGGTTGCTGGTTGGTTTGTAAACGTTTCTTAGGTGTAGAAGTAGCATTTGTAATTAACATACAGTCTACAACAGAAGAAGCTAAAAATAACTACTCAAACTCAATACAGCTAATTAGCAAATAAACTATCACCTCAAAATTTCGGCATTTCTCTTAAGTCCTGAAATGATACTTTGTGCATATTCAAGCAGCTCTTCACGCTTCACCTGTCCATGCAAACACAGCGAGTCAACAGACACATTACAAAACCAGATTTATTTTTTTTTAACCTACAGCTGTATGTTATGCGCATCTTACCAAAAAATTCACATCAGCACAGCTAGTGAATAGGTAGCTGTATCAGATTTACTGCTTTACAAACAGTCTGTTGTTTCTTCAGCTTTCCTTTTCAGGAATACTAAAACCAGATAAGCATTACATTTGTTTCACCACTTATGAACTCACGAGTTAGTACATGAGAGTATGAGGCCTACTTATGATGATTGGGCAACAGGGCAAGGGCAGTTCAAATTACATTGAGTAACAAGTAGGAACTGAATATTGATGTCAGCATTGTGGACCAAACCTAGCGAGTAAATAAAAGGTCCAACTCTAGACCAAAAACAATCTAGGAACCAAATGAAAGCTAATATAAAATGATAATATAATACCCACGAAACCAGAAAGTGTGGGGACGATCTTGAGTCCAAACCAAAAACAATATCATATGATGTTATAAGGTACCGTTTAGTTGAAAGAAATAGATCAAAGACACTCAGGTGATGTTTGACAAATGGGAAATGAGGGATGGGTTAGGGACTAGCAAATCAGATGAAAAAATATAGACCCTTCATTCATCCAACCTATTACATCTCAGTCCTCCATTCCCAAGGAATTATTTCCCAAACCCTCATTTCCCATTTGCAAAACATCACCTATAGGCTATAGTCTAAAGAGAAAAGCTTCATCTACTTGTTATGTCCAACTTCCCTAATGTTAGATAGCAATAGGTAAACAGAAACTTCCATAATTATCAGCTTGCATTTATTTCAAGGATTCAATAAAAAAAAGAACCTAAAATTGAAGTCAAAACTGTTTACTAAAGAATACATTCATGCTTAAAGGAAACTGAAGGCATACCAGTACTTCATCTTTGTATTCTGCAAATGCCTTGGCTGATTCTTGTACCTTGCTCATGATTGCCTCATTGACTTCTTTCCCACCAGTAAGGCATATACTGCAGGAATTAACAGCATTGCAATCTTCAATACAATAGAGTAGAATATTCAGAGATCAGATAAGTGAGTTGCATTTGGTAGCTGAGATTATAGTGGCACAAATTGCTTCAAAACACTATTTGTAATAGAATACGTTGAGTATTTATCATAAATAAAACAAAGGTTTAATCAATGTAAGAGTTCAGCAGAACTCATAAGCTTATGTATGAATGATGAACCCAGACATAAACTTACACCAGGAGGGAGGGGGGAAAGAAGCAACCATCTATTGAGATCCTAACAAAGAAGCCAGTACTATCGCCAGAATAGAAAAGTACAAATCCATAAAAAGCAATACAAATTTTTATGACTGAGAAATTTGAATATCTATGTTTTAATAATATATCATGAAAAGGTATATTTAGTAACCACACAATTTCCAATGCCAAATACGAAATTTAATAAGTACTTTTGTCTTTTGTGCAAAGAAATGTACGAATCTTACCATTTTAGGAAAAAGAATAAATATTAGTGCGCATATTGGTGGTTAAATTCATAAGCACACTCACCCAAACATTTCCAAAAGCAGCGAAACTTCTTCCTCAGAAGGAGCTTCAAGAATCTTTGTTGCAGAGAAAAATAAGTAGGCCTCAGCATCAACCCAGTAAGAAAAAAAATAATAACAATGTAGCCAGGAGAGCGTGGTTCTACTAAATTACCATGGACAGTGTAATGCCTTCTAGTGCTTGGCTGTACAAGAATACATCACGGAAGTTCATTGGTGCTCCGTCAATATCAGCATCATAGAACAAAACCTATTTCCAATAGTTCAGTTTAAGAAGGGTATATCTCATTGTGAAAGTCTATAAGATAACTAAGATATGTATTAACTAAGATCCACAGTATGAACAACCATATGAAATAAAAAGCCATGGAAATGAAAATGTGAGCATTAAGACTCACCAATGGTGCTTTTGTAGTATCCATTTCACTAGAGGAATCATGATCCTCAGAAGGCTTCAGATCTGAATCTCCTTGCTCAGCATCAACATCATGCAATGCTCCCAACCAACGTTTTAACAATTCCACTCTTTCACCCCCACGGCATGAAACCGCTGCCTCTTCCAATCGTGCTACTGTTTTCTTGAAACTTTTATAGTTCTGGGTGCCCTGCACATAACAGTAACAAAACCAGCTTAGAAAATTTGGGTGCAACGAAGATTTCGGCAATGGTAGCCCTTCTATAACACAATAGGACAAGTCACTAATCCAGATCAATGTGATGAAATTATATTTTTCAAATTCATCTATGGTTTTCCACTCATTCATGAAGCTCAGGGTAACAAAATGGCACAGCCACAGGAATGTTCTACGATGATCATTTTGCCTCAGAAACATAAACAGGAAGAGACATTTCAGATTCGGCCAGCCTTCAGCTGGCAGCAAAGCAAGCTAGAGACACTGCTGCAATATCCGCATGGCGCAGATTAAAGCTTTAAATCGCAGCTAATTTACTGCAATCGCGTGCAGATACAGTGAATTTGCCCGTTCAAAGGGAACGCATCATGTTCGAATCCCGCCCCCAGACCTCACACGAAGCGCCGCATTCCCAAGGGGATAACCTGCTCGGAGCACTAAGGAAGAGGAGGGGAGCAAGCTCACCGTGCGGTCGTGGAGGATGTCCGCGACGGCCTGGCCGGCGTGGTGCGCGACGGCGTCGGCATAGCCCTTGACCGCGCGGGCGACGCCGCTGCGGCCGCCGGCCTCCACCGCCCGGCTCACCGCGCTGCGCAGCCACGACGACATCTCCGGCGGTCCGGCGTGGGGGCTAGGGTTAGGGTTTTGGGGGGATTTGGACGGCACCGACCACGGCGACGGGGGAGGCGAAGACCCCTGGGACGACTGGAGAATGCGGCGAGAGGGAGGGGAGGTGGAGTAGGGCGACGTGCTCCTCGGGCGCGTTCGGAGTAAATAAAAAAATCTAAATCACCACGAATTTAACGAAGGTAGTTAAGTGGTGATTAGAGGATGGTTACTGTAGCATTACTGTAGCAAAACATAGCTTAATTAGGCTCATTAGTTTCGTCTCGTAAAGATATACCCATCTGTAAAAAAATTTTGTCAGTAGATTTTATTTAGTACTAGGTTCTCTTGGATGGCTCTAAAATACCGAACGTGCCCCTCAGTCCGGATCTCGTGTGGGGCCCGCCAGGGTTTACTCAGGGGAAAATTCCTTCGGTGCCATTGAAATTTTCTCGGATCCCTTGAATGACACTGCCTAAACTTTTATCCCATCGATGCCAGATTTGTTAAACTTTTTCCCCGCACGTGCCACTGCAGCCAGTTCCGTTGGGTTCAGTTATCCTCCGTTAGGTCTGTATTTTGGTAATGCCAAAGTTGCCCTCAATCGTCTTATCATATTACATCTCAACCCTCTATTCTCTCAAGGATCATTTTTCAATCCTTAACCCACCTCACATTTTCTATTTGCCAAACACCACCTTCCCTCATCCGATGGCGCCGAGCTCGTGCCCCCCCCCCTCGTCTCTCCCCGTGTCGTCCTCTTTCCCACCTGCCGT
This sequence comes from Eragrostis tef, assembly GCA_000970635.1. NCBI lineage: Eukaryota > Viridiplantae > Streptophyta > Magnoliopsida > Poales > Poaceae > Eragrostis > Eragrostis tef. The sequence continues at coordinate 148,131 of LAPY01000521.1, read as the reverse complement.
TTGCGTTGAAAGACTGGGGCGCAAGATCAGGTGTGCAGGTCGCCCCTGCTCCCGGTACTCCCAAAGGGCGCCGCCCCTGCTCTATACGGGTGAATTGCGGCGGCGAGTGGACATGCTGCGCAGGATGAGGCCTAGGATGAGATGCAGTTCATCGGCAGGTGGACGGGTGTGCTGCGGCGGCGGGTGGGCGAGCTGAATGATAGAAAGTCAATATTACTGAATGATAGAAATCTGGATGTCATTTAATAATTATAGTTCAGATTTTTTTTTGAGAATTACACAGTACAACGTAGATGTTCACAACACGCATGCATAATCACCTTTATGAATACACGTACGTAAACTCTACCCCTATGAGCACCTCTGAAGGACTGAGCACCCGGCAGATCTGGAGATTCTCGAAGTCACCAAAGGCATCTCGTTGTCGACGGAAACGCCGCTTACCACTTAACGCATAACGCCGGTAAATCTTAGAAAATTCGCTCTCACCGGAAGTCAAATCTAAGACCTCCAAGATGTTATTCGGGTGCCTTAACCACTAGGCCAAGACTTATGAAAACATAAGGAATAGAAATGGTGAAAGAAGGGTAAAAAGGAGAATGCGTCGCCTCTTTTCTTCCTTTAGGAGCGTCGTTCCGGGCCGGGCTACTATGATGCCCCAATCCTTTCATAACATCTGATTTGTATGGATTTGGGCTTTATTGGGTCGATCCATACTAAACAAAAGGAACCACTGCATTTGGGCTGTATTGGGTCAATTGTGTTTCAAGCGTATAGCAAGCCCATCTCTTCCGATGACCACTCTCATTTCTGACGGCCACTCTCATTTCTGGAGAAATCTATCATGTAAGAAGAATTGCGGTGCTTTGCTCCGAAAAGAAAAAAAAAGAAATGCTATGCACTTGCTAAAGGCTGAAGTTGTTTATATCAAACCCGTCTCAGAAAAATTGCAATCTCCAAGTAATAAAATCCAGAAAGAGAGAGAGAGGGTTTAATTTAAGCCGTCGTCAAATGTGTTACACATTTGAATTAATTAGCAGCGTCGTGGTCGCTATCAACTACCCATCTGGCAGGCTCGCAGCAACGGTTCAGTATCTCTTCCTCTCACGCATCACGTCACCGGCCGGTCTGTCCGTCCATCCAAAACAGAAAGCGTGCGCGACCAAGACGGATGATGATCGGGTCCATATATGCAGTCACAATTATCATGCCGCCTCTCTTCGATCCTCCTATCCTAGAAATGCACATTCAGACGGGGGGAGTGGTTTGGTTACCCCTTTTCCCCCTTTGATAAAAGTTGAAAATGTAAATAGCCATGGCCGCATCGTTAATTTGCCGATCGAGAGTTAGGTGCGCGTAACAATCCCTTTTCCTCCTTTATCTAAAAACAATCCCTTTTCTTCCACTTGATCGTATCCTATAGCCAGCTACCGGTGCCTCTCCTTTCGCTTCACTTCAGCATCAGACCAGATCAAATGATCAATCACATCCCCCTGTACCCACATTTGCCTCTCTCTCTATTTTTTTTTCAAGTCTCTTCTATCGTCGTCTTCATCTTCTCCAAGACGACTTCTTCTTTTTCATTTTTTTAATTGTTTGGGTGAACAATGACGACAGGTTTTCAGGGCCTGTTCGTTTCCGGAGCAAAAATTTTAGCCATTTAGAATTTTGTCATTTAAGAGTACTAATTAAAGTCTAATTACAAAACTAATTGCAGGGCCCCTAGGCTAATTTTCGAGACGAATCTAATGAGGGTAATTAAGACGTAATTAGAAGATAGTTACTGTAGCATCACTATAGCGAAACATAGCTTAATTAGGCTCGTTAGATTCGTCTCGTAAAAGCCCCCATCCCTAAAAAAGTTTTGTAATTAAACTTTATTTAATACTCCTAAATGACAAGATTTCTTTTGATGTGACAGGGGCTAAAATTTTAGCCCCTGAAACGAACAGGCCC